>JAECUM010030213.1:0-2500 GCA_016617855.1 Megalonaias nervosa
CTTTTTGCCATTGAAGGTATGTAAAAGTTAAACAATATTCAATTTTTTAAAAATTTAAAATATGCACACATGTAAGATCCTCCATAAGACCCGCTAGATTGTTATTTCTGGGAAAATGTTGTTTAGTTATTATTCATGTAATATGTTCGATCATTATCTAATTTGATCGTTGTACCTTAAGCTAGATTTCCAATTCAGGGTGACATGCGGATGCTTTGCCTTACATGCGCGACGTCATTTATAATTAAATGTTACTGCAGCGGCAGAAGCATAACTAAAATCATATTCCAACTATATTTTGCCATGAATCATATTGTCAAATGCTCAAGCAATTTTCGTTGGCATAAATTTATCAATCGAATTAGTTTACTATACAAGGCAGCATGATGACACATTTATTTTGTCAAATGTTGAGAAATTTAGATTTCATTTTGCCGTTTTCCATTAATTTCACTGCATACTAAACAATAATGGCATTAATTAACGTATCACTGCAAGTTATGAGAACAAAACTTTGTCACTGTATGCGATATGTTTGAATATTTTTAATTCAATGCAAAACATTCAGTTATAGACGTGTTAACTTGATAACATTTTATTTGCTGTAATGAGTTTACGCGGTGACAAGTGCAATGATACATGACTGTCCAGTTAAAAACGGATCGTTTCGTTTCAGTAATTCTGTTGCCTATAAGTGCACAAGAGCAATGGGATTGAACAAATTAAGTACGCAATGCTAAAATACAAACGTGTCTACATATAAATTTAGATTTTTTTTAAGAAAAATTCATTATCAGTGGAAGAAGGTTTAGCTGTCAGTGCTACCATCTAACTGTTTGAAGGTGGTGATAGGAGGAAGCGATAGATTAGAATGATTTAACACTGTGTTGGTGGCAATTGAGTCAGTTAAATTAAACATGTTCTTATTTTAAACTGGAATCCAAATAACGAAAAGAAGCGTGTGTTTGAATCGCGCTACGCAGAACAGCTTTCAAGCTATTACAGTTGTTTTCTCAATTTGGTTAAAGTATTCAATTTCATTTCCCAGGAGTTCAATATCTGGCTGCCTTCGTATTAGGTCTCGTATGTTAATATCCGAATACTCCCAAGAACGGCAATTCACGTCATTCGAAAAGGAGAAAATTCCAACATCTAAATGTACTCTTTAACCCCTCCACACCACACACCACACAAAAAGCCCAACCACACAAATAAACAAAAACAAACAAAAAACCCAGTTCAAGCATGAAGAAGTTATATAATATCTTTCACGAAGAGAAAATTTTATACTTTCTAAACACGAGGACTAACATTTTCCAACAAATATGACATGGTCATGTTACGTATATGTAATTTAATTACTTGTGTGTTAGTTTTAAATTCTTTTTTATTTTAATTTTGTTTCATTACATTTTATTGTAATGATAATTTTCATTGGATTTGAGTCTCTTTTCGGAAAATTGGCTTGACCCGATTAGATTATAACAGTTACTTCAGCATTATTTTTAGCTTACCCTAGTTCATATATCTTGTAAACATCGGGTGAATACGATTGGTCATTATCATGGTCATGATCTGCTTGCGTGATAGCTCTAATTTGTAAACAACTTTTTTTTATTGAATATTATAATAAGATTCGCTAAGTTCTTTCAAAGCCTACGTGATAAATGGCATTTTTGTTTATTGCGCTGTTCAAATTAGTAAATCATGTAGCCCGTCACGTGAGCCACCATGTGATCTAAAATCGAGGCTTAAAACAGATATTTTCTTCTAGATCTATTCAGTCGTATTTTAAACCTTGAGGGCTCAAGAGGTTTTTATTGTTGTTGCCAGCTTGTTTTGATGTTCATCTATTTTTTGGAATTTAATAATTCATTCTCTAGAAAACCACACAAGTGCTTCATATTTATAAAAGTTCTGGGAGAAAGATATTCAGTGGAAATTTATTCTGGAAATTTTAAACGGAAACATTATAAATTGTGATTCAATCGAGGATCTATTGCCGTCAGTACAACGACCATATCTGACATCATCGCCTTCCATATTGGAATTTCATCGAGATTCGAACCTGGATTCAATTAGAACTGTTAAGTGATAGGACTTACATTTTTCAATTCTAGGATTAATATTTTGGATTATATTCACAAACCGTAAGTCCTATTTCATATTTTTACGTTGTTTTCTAGGGAAATAAATCATTTTTGTTAAATTTACAAAACTTGTTGGCTTCACTCTTTTCTTTTGTTACTTTTGTACGAGCCTACACGTAACAATCTTACCATTCATGATTTAACTTGTTAAAATGTATTCTTGATTTTCAAGTTCCAAAGGCAAGGTAAACAGCGATTCAAACACTATAGATTGGCAAGCCTGTAACTATTCGGGCAACTTCGAGCTGAACGTTTTTTAGCAGACATACGTCACATTTAGCGAGTTTATTCCACAAGTAGCAAGCATGTTCAAGCATCTGTCTGTTGAATATCAACTTTTTATGGAGGGT
>JAECUM010030213.1:7500-24893 GCA_016617855.1 Megalonaias nervosa
ACCATTGGGTCTCACCGTTTATGTAGGTTAGTTCAGTTATGTATATACAGTATGTTTCTGTAGGTGTATGTGACAAAGAATCTCACAGGCTGATTAAGATAGTTCAGTTATTAATCATTAAAGTCTATTTTTGTTTTCATAATTTTGTTGATGTAGGAAATTACATCATTATAAATTCCCTTATCATTTATACAATTAGTGTAAAGTAGTTGTTTATCATCTTTGTTGCTCACAATGGATATTGTCAGCAGGTGTTACACAGATACCGTAGTATTTGCTGTTCTACATTGTCTTATTTAGGAATCCCCACCGCCACCATCGCCACCCACCTCTGGATATATTATATCGGTCAATTCGAGACTGAATGAAAACTGTCTGTTTTCATATTCTCAAAACCTTAGTGAAATACATCAGTTAGGATAGACGAAAAGAACGGCAGAGTGTGTTTACCGGACCAGGTGCAATATTGTTTAAGCTCTCATATTAAATTTCTGATCATTTCAGCAGGTGCTCTTACACGTTGGGTACGTCTATCTCAGATTAGCATAAGTTTTGATATGACGTGTGTTTATACGTTTATCACTTTAGGATCATTTTTGTAACATTAAAATTATCTGTTCCTGTTGAGTTTGAGAAAATAATATCACACCGTGTAGCACAAATCATTCAAGAACTTTGACCGCTTTTGCAGACTTCTTGAAGTGATCATTGGATGTTTCTGTTTTAAATAATTTAATATTCTCACTTCAGAACCATTTCATGTGTTGCTCGATGCAATTGATTTTACTGGAACGTACATTTGGAATTTCAGCGTGGCAACTTGATCAGATGAAAATACATATGTATGATTGTTGTTGTTGTTTTAGGGTTTAACGCCATTTCTAAATGCAAGATTAGCTATACATGATGCCCAGTATATTTGGTGGAGGAAGAACCCGGAAAAATCCTAGTAAGAACGACCCACTCACGGGAAGCTAATGGCAGCTTTCCCACCCAGCAGCAGGGAGGGTGAACCCTACAAATGGGATTCGAGCAAACATATTTAAAACAAAGATTTCACACGAAAAAAATTTTAAAAAAAGGTCAATAACGTCAAACTGAACCCTCTAACTTTCCGTGATGAAATCACTGCGTTAGTTCGCGCTGTTACTTCGGCGTTTACATCCGTGTTTATAAAGTTTTGTGAGTGATGGTTTATGTAATCGTGCACGCAATTTTTGTTAGCCCACCCTCCCTGCTGCTGTAATTAAACCATTGCATTATAATAATGATCGGTGAAGCTCACTCAGCACGATTAGCTCGAGAACGACTAGAAGCAATTAAGAAATATCTACCTGTCCGTGATTCTGTCAGGCAACAATTACAGCAGCGTCAACAAACACAAGAGGAATTTACAGAATCCGCAGAACAGTTATTTAAACCTATCACGAAGGCTACTGAAGTATTGTTCCTGTGTTAAAAGAAACGGCGAAAGAAACTAAAAAGATAGCGGAGCGAACTAAAAAAACGAAAAAAATTCTACGAGAACTTCCTGCTGAAATAGCTGCGGGCTCAACCAACTGAAGAAACAGATCAAGCGGATGACGACGGTGACGCAGTCACTGAACAAGAACCAGAAGGAGCTCAAGCTAGGATTAAATTGTATGATAAATTTAATGAAGTTTTCATTGACAGCATCGCAAAGTTTGATATACCTAAATTAGCTGAAACTGCTTTTTTATCTTATGATGTACGAAAACAGTTTCTAAAACCTGAGTATGCCGATGAAAATATAAGTAGCGATAAATGGCACAAATGGATTTATCGTTTACGTTTTAATGTTGATCAAGCTCGAACTAAGGATAAGAGATATTCTGTTTACAGTACAGCTATAAGAAATATGACGTTGGCTTTTCAGAAAATGCAACAACAACAACAACAACAACAACAAGAACCAAAAGAAGAATCAGAAAGATCAGTATTTGATTATTTTAAACCTGGGTCTGTTAAAACTATCTAAGATCCAAAATATACAGAAACTATTGCAGCAAGATATGAATCCCGAAATAAATATTTAGAACATGGGTACGTTGAAGGATTTGATCTTGATGATTGGATTACGGCTATATATCTCGTTTCTAGAAATATCGAAGCCGTAGATGACTTTGGCGATTACGATGAGTTTAAAGAAAATGTAAAGAAACGAATAAAATCTTCTGAGGAACAAAAACCTAAAACATTAACTCCACCTCGTGAACCAACTCAACCTCAAGGCGGTCAGCCTCGTGAACCAGAACAACCTCGTTGCTTACTTGGTAGTGTATCATCTATTTTTTTCACCGTTTGGTAAGAAAACGGGCAGCGGAATCACTTGCCCCGACAGTGTCGTAGCTGATGCAGTTAGATTAGAAATTCTTGTTGGCGGAAAACGAGCTGGTAATAATTCTCCAGAAATAATTAACGAAATCACATCTATTTGTCAACGATTATTTACCGGCGGCATTATGGACATTAACGTGTATCGGTCTCTCATCAATGAAGTTATCGATGATTATTATAGCGATTAAACAGTTAAATAATTAATTATAATAGATGATCATACACGCTAATCAACGTAGACCAATCATGGTCAGGGTGGTAAATTCAAGATTACCTGTATACGAGACATATTACGGAGATGGATTCGGTGATGTTGTTAAGGGTTTATTTTCGAGAATTGCTCCAAAAGCAATACCGATTGTAAAACAATTAGGCATGAAAGCTACTGATGTTATTCGTGAAAAAGGCATTAGTACTGTTGGTGATGTTGCTGGTAAAATACTTTCTAATGTCAAGGATAGATTATCACGATTAATACGACAAAAATTTCAACCCGTAAAATTACGCAGCACTGAAGCGATGCCTGCAAGTGTTAGTAAAGTAATAAATCAAGCCGCAAATCAAAAACTAGCAGCGATGACAGAGTCATTGGCCGAAGAGGGGAAAAAAATCTAGCAGCAAGTTTGATGGCGGGCAGCGGGCTGTCCCGAAGTGGACATCCCCGCAGTGGTCTTCGTGTTAGACGATGATCAATAACATAGAAATGTTTAAACGTGTATCTAATCCCGCATTTGACATGGACGCACCGATTCTCAAGGATGACTCTGTGAGTGATTATCAATATTATTCTTATGACGCTCGAATTCCAGATCAGCGTGGACGAATTGAACTTCAAGTTCAAGATACGAGTAGGTATTTCTTGCCCGCGGAGGCATTTATCCAGGTCGAAGGTAAAATTTTTAAAGTGAATAATACTGAATAAGATAACGATGTTGGTTTTGGTTTTGTTAACAACGGTATCATGGCGTTGTTTGACAGTGCCACGTACATGATTGATGGAAAAAATATTGAATATATTCAGAAGGATGTTGACGTTGCTACGACAATACTTGGTCTTGCTCGATACAGCGATGATTATTCAAGATCAGCTGGTCCATCAATGATGTTTTACAAGGATACTACTGATAGTCCAATTCGCAAAAATGTAACTGTAGGTAATGTAAGAAACGCTGCAGGAACCGCAGAAACTCCCGCAGTATTATCAATGAAGGCAAATTTCAACTTAGGATTTGCGTCGCGGAAGGCTATGCTCAAGGATAGGATGTTTTCATGTGCAATTCCATTATCACATATTTTTGGATTCTGCAGAAATGTTAGAAAAGTTATTTTTGGAGCCAAGCACACAGTTGTACTTGTAAGAAAAGCCACAGACGATGATGCAATATGGCATGTTGAAGGAGCTGATCCAGCTGCAACTGCGGCACTTCATGGTAAAGTAGTACTAACAAAACTTTCATTGTGGATGCCAGTAATGACTCCAACAATATCTGAAGAAGATCGTCTACTTTCTTTTATGAGTAGCGGCGGTAAATCGACGTTATCGTGGTTGACTACGTCTACAGATGCTATTCAAAGTGCAATTAATGGTCTATTTACATGGCAAATAGCTTCTCAGCAAGGTATTTCTGCACCGCGACATATATTTGTTGCGCTGCAAAATAATGCACGAGTAAATAGCCAAATACGTAGCATTATGATATCTGATAAACTCGGTGTTTCTGAAGTGTCGCTGAGAATAAATGAGCATCAAGAACCATCCGAGAATATTTTATTGAATTTTGATCAAAATCATGTAGCACGTGCATATCATCGACTGATGTCGTTTATGGGACGTGATCAAAATATTGATACTGGTTTACAAATATCACAGATTTTACAACGCTGTATCCGATTTATTACTTTTCGCTGGAACATTTAGATTTAACCAGACAGTCTGTCGTTGACATACATTTTCGAGCTCGTGTGACGCGAGGAGCTATTGATAATTACAGAGCAATCGCTGTTATATTATCCGATAAAGCAATGTTACTTGAAGGTGTTGGTGGCCGCATGAGAGTCGTTGACGCTCCCGTCGAAAACATGCAAACGCTGATTTAAATCAGTACATTTTCTATAAATGTCATATCATCATGTTAGTGTCAGTCTGACCCCGGGTCAAATTAATCGATTACAGTCGTCGTCGGCATCACGATGTGGAACAAAAGTAACATTAAAACACGATCAAATGTCCGGTGCAAATAAATTATCGTTGACCGAACGTCAGTTTAAAAGATTCAACGAAGCTAAACACACCAACAAAGGAATACGATTAAATCTTTCCGTGGGTGCAATCAAGGATACTATTAAAACCGGAGGAATATTTCCACTTCTCGCAGCTATCCCAGCGTTGATAGCCGCAGCCGCTCCAGTTGTTGCAAAAGCTGCTGCGTTAGATGCAGTTGGGACAGCTGCTGAAATGGCTCTAAAGAAAGCAACAGGAAAAGGATTAAAAAAAAGAAAACGAAGAGGTCACGGTCTGAGAATTCCAGGGTCTCGACCTCACGTTGGTCGTGGATTAAGAATTCCAGGGATTCAACGATAGTTCCACTATCGAATTTTGATCTTATCAACGCCGCTAATCAGTTAAATATAAAATATAAAAAATTTTAGAGGTGTTTTTATGCGTGACCAATTACCGAAAAATCCGGCACTGTCAGAAACAGGTATTATCAATCTTGATTCATCAACGTGGCCAGGTACTCATTGGGTCGCATATGCCATTGATCCACGTGGAATTGTTTATTTTGATTCGTATGGGTTGGCGCCACCAAAAGAATTTTTAAAATACGTCGGCAGATTTCAAAATATTCCAATCTGGTATTCAACGCTACCAACACAAACATTAACGGATTCACCAATATGTGGCCGTGAAGCACTAGCAGTACTTGATGCTGTATCAAGATCATCGAAACCACCTTATAAAGTTCTACACGAATATACATTAAATAATCGCTAATCATATAATGGTTGATATTTATGGAAGACCTGCTGCGGTGCCTGGTAAAAAACAACTCAACATAGATTTATCAGATTACGTTACCAAGGATGACTTTGCATCATTGACGAATTTAACATCCGTTGACACCAACGAGGTTGTTGTATTTCAAAATCAATTTTGAGTTCTAAAAACCAGTAATCTCAAATGGACTGAAATTCTTCGTAGAGTTCTTGGATCAACCGAAGGTAACATTGCAACGTTTACTAACATCGGAACGATCAGAGATTCATCTGTATCTATTGCGGGAATTCGAGATGAAATTCGAAAAAGTGTTTCTGATCGTTTAAAATCCACCGGAGGTATTATGACCGGCAAAATTAACATGAATTCAAATAAAATTGTTGCTCTACGATCACCAGACGGCGACGAAGATGCCGCAACGAAGAAATATGTGGATGATAGCGATACCACGATCAATGATAGAGTAAATACACTTCGAGCCGAGTATGACGTTCATGTAAATATGTTTACAAATAATCGTAGAAATTTTCAAAAACTTAATAAAACTGCCGAAGATTTCTTTGGAAGTCCACCAACCGTTGATATTAAACTCACCGACATTAATACAAAACTCAATGATAATTGTCGGTGGAATTCCTAGTATCGTTCAAAAAACCAATCTGATTAAAATTCCACACAAACAAATTAGCAACATCACGTACACTGTGGCATCTGGGGTATCAACGTGGACACCGCGCGATAACACTTTCGAACATACCGCAGAAGTAACCGGGTTATACAGGTTGTCCATGTATGGTTTGGAAATTACTGCGGCCACTTCATCATCGCCTAATGTATATCATAATCCTCTACTGGTGATGCTAACCAAGGACACCAAAGAAACATTTACGTTGATATCAACGGAAATACCCCCGAGATGTTACTGGTGGTGTCTGGAATTTATCACTGTCTTAGACGACAACAATTAAGTACTTAATACAGTATAATGATAGACGTTAACAGATACAGATACGATCAAGTAACGACATGGCAGAATAAATTAAAAACCATCATCGATAATTATACAGCAAAAATAAAGAAATATCGTAGACGTGCGGTTGTCGTTGATATCATGGTTTATTCGGTTTCCGCGATTGTTGCTGGAACCGGCGTAGTATTATCAACGTTGACGATGACGGCGCCGATCGTTGTAACAATCATTGTTTCATCGTCAACCACGATCGCTGGAATATTTAATATAATCGCGAAAAAGATAAATACGTGCACAAATGAAAAATTGAACGAGTACACGATGAAATTACACACAGCAACTACCGCATATTCCAAATTATCATTGATGATTTCTTCGTCGCTCAATGACGGAATAATATCCGACGAAGAATTCAGTGTTGCAATAAAGATATACAGTGAAGTATTCGACAACAACGTCGTTAATAAAAAAATTTCTGAACAGGTTTTAAAACAATAATAGTATAATAATGACATCGTTCGATCAGCGATCGCAGGAATTATTACAACAGATCGTCACTAATACTGCTCCGTTAAGAACCACAATGATATCAGCGAGTTCAACTTCGCCTGAATTCAGTATTAATTTTCCAACTGCAATACCAGCATCCGAGATAGGTCTAGCGCAATTACGGGTTTATTATAGTTGGCCCAACATTAGGTCAACGTCGTTTGGTGGACTATAACCGAATAATTCATTAGTATTTGCAAATAAAAACAAACCCGATGGAACTCCTGATTGGCAAGTAGTTAGTATTCCAACGGGCAGTTATCAAATCGAACAAATCAATGAAGAATTTCAACGCAGAATTAAATGTATCACAGGAAAAGAATCAAAGATTGCCATTACCGTCCTCGAGCCAACACTGTCATCGGCCGTTGAAATATTGTCTCCGGATTACGCCGTTGATATTTATCAATCCACGATTAGATGAGTATTAGGTTGGCCCGATGTCGCGCCTTCATATGAAGGTCCACCAGAACCACGTCGAGATGATTTCGTAGTAACAGTGGAAAACCCAACGTATTTTTCACAACTTATCCGCGGTGATATTTTTAAATTTTTTGCTTTTGCAACTTTAGGACTATCATCATCATCATCATCACCTGAACGGGTATTTATTACTGACAATGATGGATTAAAGTACCCTCTAGCAAAGATTCGTCCAGTAGAAATTAAAGAAATAGAAATACAACATCCTGGTGGTGGAATAAGTAAAAAAAACTGAGTCAATTTATAAATTTGATATATTTAAAAATATTTCTATGATTTTAAACGATTAATTTAATCGTAAATTTATTAATTTAGAAAATTTGTTATTGTCGCTGTCGCAGTTGTACAACGATGATGTAAAGCAGCAAATTATTGAGGCAATAAAACAGTTAGAAAAAATTATACTAGATATAAAATTTGTTGATAGAACTGTTATCTTAGGCATGATATATGATTTAAAAAAAAATCAATTAATGAAGATGTTATATTGGCATTTATTAGTCATTACAAAATATCCAAAGAACAACTTCGAACAGTTGTAATACCTGAATTTGATATAACTGAGTTAAAAAAGAAACTCAACGACGTTATCGATAATCACTTTCCTATGATCCTCGAATCGTGGAAAAAAAATAGCCCCACCAGCAAGTATACTCAGATACAACAACGACCCATACGGGGGTGGCCGTCATGTCGCCCCAGGCATCGTCAACATCACATCAACGATCGCTGTCAATTTAGTATGTGACGTCGTCGACGGCAGTTATCAAGTTGACACTGATAAATCCAATCAAGCCCAACAAGGATACATTCTCTACTCGTTTACCCCTCAAGTCCCTCCAGGTTATTTGATTGTATCAGAACCGATCAATGTTGTTATCTGAAATGTCACAGTCGTCTCTTATCACGGATAAATTTCAAACTTACTGACCAAAATGGCCACTTGCTCGATCTTAGGTCGGAGTCGCTGAATATAAACTTGTAGGTGAGATCGTAGAGATTCATCTCCGTAACGTAGTTACGGAAAACACCAAGCAAAAAAAATTTCAAAGACAACGTCAAGGATAAAATATTTTTTTTTTGTTTCATGGGACAATGGGTCGTGATACAACGGTTATTTCAACAATCTAAGATCTGTATGATGGTTGTTGAAAGTGTACATTTCATTAATAAATATATAGAAAATGTTCACTTTCAACAAACGATGATACAACGGTTATTTCATTGATCTAAGGCCAGTATGATCGTTGTTGAAATTATACATATCATTAATAAATATATAGGAAATGTATAATTTCAACAACGATGATAGAACAATTATTTTTCTACGGTTTTAAATCAGCTGGGACAACTTTACAAGTAGGTATTCTAGCTTCGTCGTCGTTGTCACTGGTGACTCCGTCATTGGTGACGCAGTCACTAGTGACACAATCACTACAGTCGCACTCAGTGACGAAGTCACCGTCTTTATCTTTAGCCAGTAATTCTTCCGCATCTTCGTTTATCAACTCAGTCGGTGACGCAGTCACTGCCATGATATCTTTCAGCTGTTTTATACGAGCGTGTACGAGTCTTTTCGTTTCGTATTCGTGAGATAATTCTAACTTAACCCGCTCAATGGCCCGTGATAACGGAACAAATAGTTTCACCTGCGTATCAGTGATTGCCGCCAGCGATCATAACATCGCCTGCTGAATTATCTTTATAAATCTATAATCGGCGGGCAGCGTATACCTATTTTCTGACCTCCGAAATTGTAATGATTCGAAGTCGCTCATTATTTTTTCAGGATCAAGCTGGTCAGATATTTTCACGCCGCTGTTTTGTAATTTCTTAATAGCAGAAATAATTGATGTGATGTTTTCGTGATTCATTATTTTATATATTGTAAATTATTTGTTTAAATAAAAATATATTTCTGAGTAAATATTTCTGAATAAAAATAAAATATTTGAGAAAATCTAACCAAAGTTACAATTTTGACGGGCATAATACCCATCAAATTCATAAAATCTGTACAGAATTCGCAAACTGACGGGTATAATCCCATCAAATTCATAAAATCTGTACAGAATTCATAAAAAAATCTGAATCAGAATAAATATTTATAAAAAATAAAATATTTTACAGAATCTGTACAGAATTCGCAAACTGACGGGTATTATACCCCTCAAATTCATAAAATCTGTACAGAATTCGCAAACTGACGGGTATAATGCCCATCAAATTCATAAAATCTGTACAGAATTTATAAATTCTGCACAAAATTCATAAAATCTGAATCATGATAAATATTTATAAAAAATAAAATACTTTACAGAATCTGTACAGAATTCGCAAACTGACGGGTATTATACCCCTCAAATTCATGAAATCTGTACAAAATTCCAACGCAGACGGGTATTATGCCCAAATTCATAAAATCTGTACAGAATTCGCAAACTGACGGGTATATTACCTATCAAATTTAGAAAATCTGACCAAATTTCATAAAAAATAAAATATTATAATAAAAGTATTTCTGAATCAGATAAATATAAAAATATATTCTGAATCAGATAAAAATAAAAATATATTCTGAATAAAAATAAAAGTAATAGTCCTCAGCGAGGACTGTTTTTGAGATGATTTTTTGATTGTTTTGTTTTTGTTGAATGATTGTATGAATATATACAGATGATTATGATTTTGATGATATTTTTTGGACGGCACAAACATATAGATGATTGTATGAACATGAATATATGCAAATGGTGATGACGGGGGAATCTTGTCTACGTCCAACAGATTTTGTACACTCTCCCCCCATACACAAACCCCGGGGAGTGCAAAAGTTCACACACCACAAGGGTGGTATGATAGGAGAGTGTATTTTGTCTGTTGTGGATTTCGAGGAAATTCTCCTGGTTCCCCCAATTAATAGCATCTGTCGCCGAATGCAAGATAATATATCTTTAGCATTTTTGGAGACTCGAACACGCAGAGAGTCTGCACTAGTGGATCCGCACTCCGAACGTTGTTCGGACGCCTTAACCACACGGCTATCGGACCTGTTATGAATATACGGTTAAATTTAAGTATATAAATATTCTTACTGTTTCACCAGTGACTGTGTCACCGACAATGTCACGGACACTGAAAGAATACTCTGATTCTGAATAAATTCTGCAATTTTATTTATTTCTGCCATTTCTGCTTTATTAAAACACTGTAACACTGTTACGTCCAGAACTCTGTGTTAGTAAATGCACTGGATCGATATTATTCTGGTATATTCCGCCCGCTGCAGAACTGCGTAGATTCATTTAGTATAGTGTCGTCTGCTGCGATCTATTATGTGTACAATATAATATCACGGCTGAGGTTTTTATGTTCTGTTTGAGGATATATTTTCTGCAATTAATACTTCCATATAGTTAAAATGTTTGGACCGGAGAGATATTTAAACATTACGATTAGACTGTAGTACAATAACTGCTCAATTACTCCATCAACGACGGGGACGGATTCTTATCACTGAATATGTATAAGCAATAACAAAAAAAAATGGAGACAACTACTTGATTGCTCTATCAGCGATGACGGATTTATCTCTCTTCATTATATATACCGGAATGTAATTCCTTGATCGTATTTAACTGAATATGTTGATTTGGTAATATTATTTGCAGCACGATATATTGAAGCACGGCAAATACCAAAATATTTTCCAGCCGTATACGTTGATGTAAAAATTATTTCTTCACCAGTATCTATATTAGTGGATATAACCGACTTAGGAGTTTTAGAATTAATACCAGTATTTCCAAGTGTAGAATTCTGACTTGGTGTAACAACACGCAAATTATTTAAAGAATTATCTTTCGGGTCTGAATTGATGTGATCGATTACAAGCCCGTCCTCGATGACCCCATGAAAACATTCAAATACGAATCTATGAGATAAATATGATTTTTTTCCAACATTAAACATGAGATAACCAGTATTAATAACATGACCAACTGGTTTTTTTCGTTGACAGTGTCTGATGACAACATCACGAGACGCTTCATAATTTGTAATGATGGGATGTTTGTAAAACACTCCTTGCTCCATTTCTATATATAATGTTATTTGTCTAAATGATAATTTTGAAATCTGGCCAGATACTCTTCAGCGGTTTTTAACGAAGACTCTCCTGACGACTTCTTATCATAATATCGTTTCAGCTCTCTGTATCTTTTACCGCCACACGCTACACACAACCGTGTTTCTCCTCTGACTCCAACACCGCATCGTAAACACGGTTTTGGTCCTAGACTCCCTCTACGATAACTTTGCATGTGTTGGCCACAGAATTCATTCACGCATGATTTATTACAAGGAGTTGAAAATCCAATCATAAGCCATCTGCATCGGTTGTTTGTTTGAATCATTATATATATAATTAAAGTTTAATTAAACATATATATTTGTCTTAAATATAGTATGGAGGAATTTGAGAGATTATCCACGATTGAACCTTCCACCGCAAGATTTGATCTTGACAAATTACCAAAATCTAAATTTAATTTTTCGATGCAAGATCTGGCTCTGATAAATAGCGATATAACCGATTGTATCCGTGAAGGTAAAAAAGAATTTCGCAATGATGGTGCGGCTCATACTTGGTCGACATTCAGGATTATGAATGACAAAGGTGTTGTTGTTGATGCTAGAATGAGTGACGAGCGAGGTAAAAATATTATTAGCTATCTCGACAATCAGAGATATATTATTCTAGTAAAATTTATTGTGCGGACAGAAGATCATACTTGGATTATTCGTGACAAACGCGAACCTGTACGACTTCATACTGGAAATAATACTGTTACATTAAATAAACAAACCAAGCCAGGTGTGCTTACCGGTATTGATAAACCATATTATGAACGAGATTATCCTGTCACGGCAGTTATATATGCAATATATCCGCTAAATAATAAACCCAGCGTTGGGGATCTCAAACCGATGAAACTTTCAAGAATAAATTGCGTAGCTGAACGAGTTATGGAACATTTCTCAAAAGCAATACGCGGAAACGGTTTAACGGATATAAGACGCACAAAAATAAACGAGTGGGCAGAAACAGTTAGAGATACCGGAGCATCTATCAGCAACGTTGCTAAGCTAGAAAAGAAATTAAGATTTCCAATAACAGTAAAAACACTAACCGGAGAAATTTTGTACAAACAGGAATATACAAAAAATGGAGCTCCAATAACAATCATCGATCATAACGCACATGCATGGATTGATGCTGTAACAATATTTCCACGAGATAGGACAGTTAAATTTTATGACGATTATATATTCGATGCTATCGGTGATATTAGCAAGAGCGACCCTGTATCTGTTTGGTTATTTCAGAGTTCAGAATCTGCATATTACGATCAGTTTGTAAAACCTAACGGAGATATTTACCGTAGAGAATCTCTCCATGAAGAAATGAAAAATCTTGCACAGCGCCTTTGGCGTGAATATAATTCTGATGATGTTGAAGTTGAACAATTACTAAATAATTGTTTTACAGTTTCATCAGTTGTGGCTCACTTTGCTCAGAAGAAAAATTCATGGTCGCCGACACGATCAGAATCCCTTGAAGATATTCAGCATAGTTGTGTCGAATATGGGCATGGCGGATTATGGAATACCAAATACGATCATCGTAAAGTTATATCCGTTGATATGGTTGCATGTTATCCTGGAAGTTTTCTTGGATACGGAGAGTGTTTTAAATACTTTGATCGATTTGACCATCCCACACACGAAATGACAAGAGTTGCGATAAATGGACCATTGCCTGATTTTGATTTAACTGGATTTGCTTGTGTAAAATCGTTTAAGTTCCGCGATCATCTTCATCGTATCGTTTATGCGTGGTTTGGTAGACATTTCTCAGAAAAACATTGGGTTCCAACGGTGTTATTATAATACATGCTTGATGCTGGAATTTTAATATCGTTGAGTGTAAGTGAAGCTATTATATCATATCATTCGCAGAAACAAGTTTGGCTACCACAACAAAAGAAACATTTACCGACAGATGAAGATTGGGATAGAATTGATTATGAAAATAAAGTTGCAAAAGACCTCGGTAGGAAAATAATCGGTAAATTTACTCAAGGTGGTTCGTATGATCATAAACGGCATTGTACAAGATTGATCATGGATGATGCTGAGTTAGATTTTATAATTACTGATACAACGAGTAAAGGAACATTTATAAGCAGAAGCAATGCTTATTTGTCAGATGGAACCAAACTAGGTACAGTAGTGAGTTATATTGATGGTGAGTCACCGCAATTTACTCATTTAAGATCTTCTATGCTCGCTTACGTTTTTATAAATTTATTATCGATGATAAATAGATTTCCTTGTTACGCTGTCAGAGTTGCTACGGATTCGTTTTATATAGATAAAGCGTATTTAGATTTGGTAAAACCGTTACTCGGTAGCAGCGAATGGGGATCGTGGCGAATAAAACAAGAAAGTATACTCGACTATTTTGAAACAGCAGACGTTGATATCGCGGAGACATACTACGGTAATGACAATCAAATACCAGTATCAACATCACCGTGTGTATTTGATCCCGTGGCCAGACATAAAACCATTTATCTCAGTGGACCTGGAGGATCTGGCAAAACAACACGTGCGATTGAATTATTTCGGCGGAGTTTTTCAAACTCTGCTGACATGATTGTGTTGACACCTACACACAGACTAGCAAGAGAAATAAAACAACGAGGACTAAAACCATGTACATATCATAGTTTCTTCAGATGGTGTGGAGATACGTGGACACCTGAGCGAATGAGTGAGAAATATATTCCGAAAATCATTATCTGGGATGAAATTTGTACTGTGTCGTTGGAAACACTAAAAATATTTCTTGATTGGGTATTGACAAAAAATACTGCTGTGATTATGTGCGGGGATCATGGTCAACCACCACCCTTCGTCGGTCAATCTCCGTACGAGTGGTTAAAATCATTTGTGGATTATTATGAAGAAATAAATGATGATCATAGAACTAGTGATGAACCTCTAAAAGAATTTAAAAGATTAATCAGACTACAGCCAGATAAAATACAACGTGAGATAATGCGTGAAATAATTCCGGAAACCCCTGTAAATGATTTCTGGAATTTATGGAGACCAAATGATTTGATAGTTGCAAGTAGAAAAATAGTTCGTGATGAATTACAAGAAAAATTATTTCTGTTGCACAAGGAAAGATTTCCAACGTTACCTGTACCATTATGTTATCGCCCAGCGAATGCTCGACGACAGAATATTGAAGTCGAAATTCCGGGAACAAATGAAAAACAAAATCTTGTATTTAATGATATTGTTTTGGTCGATGTTGATATTGTTGAGAGCGCGTTGAACATGAATAACTCATCGTGGAAGCTAGGAGATGCTATAACGATTCACTCGTCACAAGGACTAACTATTACTGATACAAATATCTGGATTGTCGATGATAGAATGGAGTGGTCAAATTTAGATTATCTAGCAGTATCTAGAGTCAGAAGAATATCTCAACTGCACAGAGTTATCATAGACTCCACAGAAAATAATAATGAAACTGTTAGTGACACCGAAGGTGTTATTGGCGTAGTAAGAAAAAAACTATTTGGTTACAAGCAATGTGACAAAAAAATAATCGTGATTTTGATATCGATGTTGAATTTATTATAACACTTAAACAACGACAGAATAATCATTGTGCAAGTTGTAACTGTAATATGCTGTGGAAATATTCGAGTAATAATCAAAACAATATACCGTGGATAGAATTAATAGTGATCTTGGTCATACACGTGATAATGTGACGCTGACCTGTCTTGAATGTAATCGGCGTCGGGGTGCTAGTTTACAAAAGTGAACGCGGCGGTAATTGTGTGTCCTCAGGAATTACTTGTATTTGTTCACGTACAAATCCACGTTGAGGAGCCGTCGAATCAAGTCTGTAGATTGCAGGTCTACCAGTGGATCTTACCACGCTAGAAATTTTATGTGTAGTCACACTCCAGATAAGATCAGTTGCTCTTTTTTTACCCCCTTCAAGTTCACCAGGTTCATATAAATATCTTACGTTAACATTACCTAGTACTGGTCGAGAGGAAGATTCACTTCGATATATTGGTATATATTTTTTTGTGATCGCATTAGAAGGTTTCATGGAAGTTGCACGAGTAATTTCATTATTTAACGCAGCTATCACACATGGTAATCTTGCAACCCATTCGCGAGATCTTGTATCTGTATAAATTATTTCCTTCGCATACTGGTATCCAAATAGCCGCTCAGCAAGTGTTCGATTAAATCTTTCAACGATTGCATGATCACGATGAATTTCGGTGTGTCCTCGTTTGATTTTGTCATTATGTTTTTTCATCAACGATGATACTGCACCGAGAAATTCTTTTCCAGGATCAACCTGTAGCAACTGTGGCCATCGTAGACCACCACTTTGATAAATTCGTTCAAACGCAGATGCAACTTCAGTTGCTGTTTTTGTTGACAGTGGTTCAGCTTCTTTATATCTACTTGCAACGTCAACGACAGTTAGCGCGCATTTGTATGTGCGTGATTTACGTCCACGTGTTTTAATAGTATCGTGTGGCAAAAATAAAATATCTGCTTGATGAACTTCATTGAGAACGCTGACATCAAAATGTGCATACTGAATGTTTTTGGGTGGTGGTAGATAAATTTGCCATATTGCTTGTCGTGCTAACCACGCTGCAGCAACAGCACGTGAGACTTTTGCAGCTGCAGCGAGTTTAATAATCGTTGCTTTGCCCTTCCAATATCCTCTCGGGGAATAATAAATGGACTCATTATAATAATCATATAATTAATTACCCAGCCCCTAACATAATTTTACCTTTCACACCGGTTTTTACCAGAAAAGCAGCTAATGTTTCTCGAAACGATTTATCTTTTATATTATTTATGGCATGAATTAATTTGATATCGGCGAGATGTCGCTGTTGCAAATCTTTACTTCGATAAGCAATATCATGAACATAACACGCTTGATCAATCTTGTTTACGGGATATTCTCCAGGTCGCGGCTGATCTTGATTGTCAAGACGAATATCTACACGAGTCCCAGGCCCACAATAATTATAACCCGGTAAGTGTTTTTCCCCGGGATATTTCGCCCACGGTAATCCTGGTAATTTTCCCAACGAAGCAGCAATATCACCTCCTGTCTTTGTCGATGAAATAAATCTATATTTTTTTGTGCCACACTCAGCACACTTACCTGTCAGTGCACGCTTTTTATTTTTTGTTATTATTGTTGTTAATCCAGTGGTGGACGTGGCTGCACGGCATCGAACACAATTTAAATTCATATTATTTATTATTATGGATATAATTGACTTTTCGGCGACACGAAAACAAGAGCCAGTAAAGCATCACCCAGCGCCACCGAATTCTATCAGGATGATAATAATAGGTCCATCTGGATCAGGTAAAACACAATTATTGCTTAATCTGATAATGAGATGGCTGAAGTGGGATAAATTATATTTAGTAGCACCATCTGTAGATGATCAGCGATGCTATGAAGTACTTAAGGATTTTAATGAAAATGCAAAGTTGCTGAATGAAGACAGTGACGTTATTGACTTTATAACTGATATTGATGAAGCGCCATCTGCAGATGATCTGGATGGAATTGTTAATAATTTAGTAGTATACGATGATGTCATGTTGGACAAACAATTAAATCCAGCTAGGATATTTTCCAGAGGCAGGCATAAAAATACAGACGTGATTTATGTTACACAGCGTTATACACAAATTCCAAAAGTAATCAGAGATAACTGTAATATTTTAGTTGTGTTTAACGGAGTTGATAATCATACGCTGCACAATATTTATTATACTTGGTGTTCAGGGGACATGGGCATGATTAAGTTTAAACACTTTTTTTCAAAAGCACAAGCTACCCCATTTAGTTTTATAACAATAAACTTGCATGATCCAAGGTCA
>JAECUM010030215.1:0-21208 GCA_016617855.1 Megalonaias nervosa
TATATATATATGTCTAAAAAATTATTATGAAGTTACCTAATGCTGAAGCGCAGGCACTTACGTAAGTATACAAAATAAAATCACAATTATCGTAAATTGTAGTGTGGATTTCTTAATAAAATCACAATTATTGTAAAATGTGAATTTATTTCAATTTCCAAATACACTGTTAAATTGTGAAATCTATAGTATATGAGACCCGCATTTAAGTGTCTGAATTCATCATAAATCAACCGTTGCCAAGGATACTAAAACATCGATCAGTTACATGAATTCATGCCATACTTACTGCTGTCTAAAAATAACTTGCTGATGTATACATTTATTCACACGGTTGAGATATTACACACAATTACACATCGTTTTTATGAACGATATATTTATTATTTTTATGAAATTATGATGGACGAAATAACACATACAATAAGGAAAGATATACCGATGCTTACTCAAGGCAATGTGGGTTCCGTTTCGCTGTGGACCAAGATTCGCAGGCAAAATAAGAAAATATTGCTGTCATATAACATTAACGTAGTACAACAAGCACGACAACTGCTTGATTTACTAAGTTATGCTTGACGGAGTTGTCTCGCTTAATCATCTGATACCATAAGAATATACTCGAATTTGATTTTTTGTCCAAACCTTTTTGAAAATGCAGATTTTGTGATATTATCTGCCACGCATTTTACTGAAGGTGGTACTATGTTAAAATATTTACCAGCAGAATTAATTGACTTAAATATAATTTCTTCGCCATCTGTATTTACAGATTTAACAGCCCTTGCGTATCGTGCGCCGCCAGAATTTCCGGACTTGCAATTTTGACTTTGTGTAACAATTCGCAAGTTATCAAGCGAGTTATCAAGTTTATCACCACTGATGTGATCGATTACAAGTCCATCTTTGATTAGTCCAAAATAACACTCGAACACGAACCTATGTGATAAATATCTTTTTTTCCAAGCAGTAAATCTAAGATAACCAATATTATCAACAGTGCCTACTGTTTTTTTTTTTAATCTACAGTGCGTAATTACACCATCACGAGATGCTTTATAATTTGTAATGATTGGATGTTTCACAAACTCATTTTGCTCCATTTATATAATAATATTATTTGTCTAAATCATTATTTTGAAAATCTGGCGAGATAATCTTCTGCGGTTTTTATAGGAGATTCACCTGACGATGTTAAGGTGTTATTTGTTTTATCGCAATATCGTTTCAGTTCTCTGTAATTTTTACCACCACATTGCACACACAGCTGAGGTTTTCCTCTGACTCCAACACCACACCGCACACACGGTTTTGGTCCTAAACTTCTGTGTCTAACGCGCTGCATATGATAACCGCAGAATTCGTTTACGCAAGTTTTGTTACGTATATATAATTAAAATTCAATTTAAATATATATTTGTCTTAATTATAATAATGCAGGAATTATCCACAATTGGACCTTTCGCCGTCTCAGCGGGAGTTAAATTTGATCTTGACAGACTGCCGAAATATAAATTTAGTTTTTCGATGAAAGATCTGGCTTTAACGAATAAGGATATAACTAAACGTATCCGTGAAGCCAAAAAGGAATTTCGCGACGATGGTGCGGCTCATGTGTGGTCGACATTCAGAATTGGAAATACTGTCGAAGTAATGAATGATAAACGAGGAAAAGAGATTATTGACTACCTTGATGTTCAAAGATATTTCATTTTAATAAAATTTATTGTAAAGACAGAAGACGACAGTTGGATTATCCGTGACAAACGTGATTCTGTCCACATGCAGTCAGGAAATAATATTGTTCTCGGTAAAAATTCCAAACCAGGAATACTGACTGGTATTGACAAACTGTATTATGAACGAGAGTATCCTGTGACTGTGGTTGTGTACGCAATATATCCGTTAAATAATAAACCTAACGTTAATGATCTCAAACCTATGAAACTGTCAAGGATAAATTGTGTAGCTGAACGGGTTACAGAACACTTCACAAACGCAATACGCGGAAACGGTTTAACGGATTTACGACGTAAAAAAATAAATACGTGGGCAAAAGCAGTTAAAGATACCGGAGCGTCTATCAGCGACTTTGCTGAGCTGGGAAAGAAATTAAAATTCCCAATAACAGTGAAGACGTTAACCGGAGAGATTTTGTATAAATCGAAATATGAATCAAGAGGAGCTTCGATAGATATTATTGATCACAACGCACATGCATGGACTGTGGCAGTAACAATATTTCCACGAGACAGAACGGTTAAATTTTATAATGGTCATATATTTGATTTTATCAAAAATATCAGTAAAAGTGACCCTGTATCTGTTTGGCTGTTTCAAAGTTCGGAATATGATTATCATGATCAGTTTGCACGGTCTAATGGTGATATTTATCGTACAGAGTCTCTCCACGAAGAAATGAAAAATCTTGCATTAAAATATACCACTAATGATATTAAGGTTGGACAATTACTGAATAATTGTTTAACCGTTCCATCAGTTGCTGCTCACACTGCTCAGGAGAAAAATTCATGGAAACCGACACGATTGGAATTTCTTGAAGATGTCCAACACAGTTGTGTGGAATACGAACACGGTGGATTATGGAATACTAAATACGATTATAGAGACGTTATCTCAGTTGGTATGGTTGCATGTTATCCTGGAAGTTTTCTTGGATACGGAGAGTGTTCTGGATACTTTAAGAGATGTGGACATCCATCACACGAGATGACCAGAGCTGCGATAAACTGACCCTTACCAGATTTTGACTTAACCGGATTCGCCTGTATAGAGTCGTTTGAGTTTTACGGGGATCTCCATCCGATTGTTTAAAGTGGTTTGGAAAACATTTTTCAGAAAAATATTGGGCTCCAATAGTACTATTACAGTACATGCTTGATGCTGCAATTTTAATATCGTTAAAAGAGAGTGAAGGAATTACATCATACCGCGTGCAGAAACAAGTTTGGTTGTCAGAACCGGATATATTTAATATTAATGATGCTAGGAGAGATTTTCCTGATCTTAACGAAGATGATATTGTTAAAATTACTAATAATATACGTAAATGCAGGAACAAAAACACATGAGAAACTTGCAAAAGATCTCGGCAGAAAAATAATCGGCAAATTTGCGCAAGGAGGATCATATGATCATAAACGACATTGTACAAGATTAATTATGGACGATGCTGAACTCGATTTTATAATTGCTGATACAACGGAGAAAAACACATTTATAAGTCGAAGTAGTGCTTATTTATCAGACGGAAGTAAATTAGGTGCAATTGTGAGCTATACTGATGGCGAGTCACCGCAGTTTACTCATTTAAGATCTTCGATGCTAGCGTACGTTTCGATAAATCTATTATCAATGATAAACAGATTTCCTCTGATTGCAGTCAGAGTCGCGACAGATTCATTTTATATAAATAAAAAATATGCGGATTCGTTAAAACAATTGCATATTAACAGTCATGCATCATGGGGCGAATGGAGAATAAAACATGAAGATATACTTAGTTATTCTGAATCTGCCAACGTTGAAATTAAGGAAATATATTACAAGAATAATCAAATATCAGAATTGTCATCGACAACTGCGCTGTTGCCATCTGTATATGATCCTGTGGCTAGACATAAAACCGTTTATCTTAATGGATGTGGTGGTTCAGGTAAAACAACACGCGCGATTGAATTATTTAATAATTGTTCAGATATGATTGTTTTGACACCGACACATAAACTCGCCAGAGAAATAAAAGAACGAGGAATCAAATCTCAAACTTATCACAGTTTCTTCAGATGGTGCGGAGACACATGGACTCCATCGTGGATGGGTGAGAAATACATTCCTAAAATTATTATATGGGACGAGATTTGCACGGTGTCGCTGGAGGTATTAAAAATATTTCTTGATTGGCTGTTATTGAAGGATACTGCTGTGATAATGTGTGGCGATCATGGTTAACCGCCACCTTTTATTGGATCGTCTCCACATGAGTGGCTGAAAACATTTGTAGATTATTACGAAGAAATAACTGATGACCATAGAGCTATTGATAAATCACTAAAAGAGTTTAAAAAGTTGATAAGACTACAGCCAGATAAAATACAGTGTGAGATAATGCGTAAAGTAATTCCAGAAACTCCTATGAATGATTTTTGGAATTTATGGAGACCTGCGGATTTCATAGTTGCAAGTAGAAAAATAGTTCGCGATAAACTTCAACAACAATTATTTACGTTACATAAAGAAAAATTTTCAAATCTACCTGTACCATTATGTTATCGCCCAGCAGATACTCGACGACAGAATGTTGATGTTGAGATTCCTGGTGGTGGAATACAAAATCTTGTGCTAAATGATATTGTTTTACTTGTTGTTGATGTTGTTGAGAGCGCGTTGAGTATGGATAAATCGCCGTGGACGTTAGGATACGCTATAACGATTCCCTCGTCACAGGGATTAACTATTACTGATACAAATATCTGGATTGTCGATGATCGTATTGAGTGGTCAAATTTAGTTTATCTTGCAGTGTCTCGAGTCAGAAGAATATCTCAACTGCACAGGGTTATCATGGATTGTGTAATAACCGAAGAAATCACTAACAACTTTGTCGACATCAAGAAAAAATTAGCGAGCTATAAGCAATGTGACAAAAAAAATAATCGCGACTTTGCTATGGATGCTGAATTTATTATAACACTAAAACAACGACAGAATAATCATTGTGCAAGTTGTAACGCAGTAATGTTGTGGCAGTATTCGAATAATAATCCAAGACAATTTACCGTTGATAGAATTAATAGTAGTCTTGGTCACACACGCGAAAATGTGATGCTGACCTGTCTTGAATGTAATCGACGTCGGGGTGCTGGACGCCCTTGTGCAAGTTTACAAAAGTGAAGGTTGTGGTAATTGTGTGTCTTTAGGAATTATTTGTAATTGTTCGCGTACAAATCCACACTGAGGAGCAGTTGAATCTAATCTGTAGATTGCAGGTCTACCTGTGGACCTTACCACGCTGGAAATTTTATGTGTGATCACACTCCAGATAGGATCAGTTGCTCTTTTTTTTTTTACCTCCTTCAGGTTCACCAGGTTCATATAAATATCTTACGGTAACATTACCTAGTACTGGTTGAGAGGAAGATTCACGTCGGTGTATTGGTATATATTTTTTTGTGATCGCATTAGAAGGTTTCATAGAAGTTGCACGAGTAATTTCATTATTTAACGCAGCTATCACACTTGGTAACCTTGCAACCCATTCACGAGATCTCTCCATGGACTTAAAGTCAGTGGATATTTCCTTTGCATATTGATATCCAAATAACCGCTCAGTAAGTGTTCGATTAAATCGTTCAACGATTGCCTGATCATGATGAATTTCAGTGTGTCCTCGTCTGATTTTAACGTTATGTTTTTTCATCAACAATGATACTGCACCAAAAAATTCTTTGCCAGGATCAACCTGTAATACCTGTGGCCATCGTAGACCACCTTGTAGTCCGGATCCTCGTTGATAAATTCGTTCAAACGCAGATGCAACTTCAGTTGCTGTCTTTCTTGACAGTGGTTCCGCTTCTTTATATCTGCTTGCAACGTCAACGACAGTTAACGCGTATTTGTATGTGCGCGATTGACGTCTACCAATTTTAACGGTATCATGTGGTAAAAACAAAATATCTGCTTGATGAACTTCATTGGGAGTACTGACATCAAAATGTGCATACTGAATTTTGTTAGGTGGTGGTAGATAAATTTGCCATATTACCTGTCGTGCTAACCACGCTGCAGCAACAGCACGTGAGACTTTTGCTACTTCAGAAAGTTTACTAATTGCGCTTTGCCTCTCCAATATCCTCTTGGGCTATAATAAACAGATTCCATTATAATAGTTATCTATGATTAATTACCAGCTCCTAGCACTAGTTTACCTTTCATAGCAGATTTTACTAGGAAGCTAGCAAGTTTTTCTCTGAGAGATTTGTTTTTTATGGAATTTAATACGTGAATCAGCTTTACATCTGCAATATGTCGTTGTTGCACATCTTTACGCGACATCATGAACGTGACACGCTTGATCAATTGCGTTTATTGGATACTCTCCAGATCTTGGTTGATCTCGTTCATCAAGTCGAATATCAAGTCGAGTTCCAGGACCACAATAATTATATCCAGGAAGATGTTTCTCACCAGGATACTTTGCCCACGGAACTTCTGGTAATTTACCTAACGAAGCAGCAATATCTCCACCTCTTTGTCGATGAAATAAATTTGTATTTTTTTGTACCACATTTCACACACTTGCCTGTAAGTGAGCGCCTGTTATTTTTCGTTATTATTGTCGTTAATCCACTGGTATGGGTGGGTGCTCTAAATCGAACACAATATAAATCCATATTATTTATTATATGGATATAATTGACTTCTCAGCGACACGAAAACAAGAGCCAGTCAAACATCATCCAGCGCTACCAAATTCCATCAGAGCAATTATACTTGGCCCATCTGGGTCTGGTTAAACGCAATTATGACTTAATCTGATAATGCGATGGCTCAAGTGGGATAAATTATATTTAGTAGCACCATCTGTAGATGATCAACGATGTTACGAAGTACTTAAAGCTTTTAATGAAAATGCAAAATCGCTGACGTGTCCTGATAAAGATAATGATGTTATTGATTTTATTACCGATATCGATGAAGCTCCATCCATAGATGATCTTGATGTATGTATCAATAATCTTGTAGTATACGATGATGTAATGCTGGACAAACAATCAAATCCAGTTCGGATATTTTCGCGAGGCCGTCACAAAAATACAGACGTGATTTATTTAACTCAGAAATATACACAAATTCCAAAATTGATCAGAGATAATTGTAATATCTTAGTTGTGTTTAATGGAGTAGATAATTATACTTTACAAAATATTTATTATACTTGGTGTTCAGGGGACATGGACATGATTAAGTTTAAAAATTTCTTTTCAAAAGCACAAGCTGTTCCGTTCGGATTTATAACAATAAATTTACATGACCCAAGATCTAGGTATCGTATAGGTCTGGATAAAATCTTTGGTTGATTATAGCAGCAGGGAGGGTGAACGACCACCGTTGAGTGACCAACACGTAAACGAAACACACCATAAAATAAAAACGCGCGTCAGTGATGATGTAACAAAATGAGCTAACCCAATTAGAGAAATCTCATGGCCTGACAGAGGTTTTGGTTTAACGTTATTGACCTTGAGATTTCATTTTGGTAGGAAGGTTTATTTTTCATAAATAAGGTCTCCAAACAAATTGTCTGTTCACCCTCCCTGCTGCTGCCCAAGCTGTCAATCAGAAGCTGTTGTTAAAGATCGTGCAATTAAATGTTTCCCTCTGCATAGTCATAGCTTGAGGGTGTATCAGTTGAAGATAGTTAAAGTAAACCTATTTGTAATTAAAAACGTCTGAATTTGTAATTTCTTTTTCATGGTATTTTTATCAATGTTTTGACCATAAATCAACATTATCTACTTTTGTTTCAAAGCTTTAGCTCTCAAATTCTCAAGGATAGTGAGATGGAACTGTTTATTCAGGCATCATGAATTTCTCAATGTCAAACCAAGGACACTTCTTTCGTCATGTTAAATTATGATATGACTGCTGATGCATTTTTACCCACCCACCCCCTTAAATTGGGGATAAATTATGTTATCACCATGTCCATCCATCCTTCTGTTTACATTTGCTTGTCTAGCCCATAACTTTGTGACAGCTGAAGAGATTTAATAAATTTCTGCCCATATATATAACTTGAAGGTGTGTCACATGACATATGCATGGCATATGCAGGCCACCACCCCACCCCCATTCCCCACTATATTAAGTTCACAGCAAGGAAAGGGGAACAAAATTAATGTTTTGATTTTGTACATTATCTGGAGAATAATATTTAAACTATTGAAGATGTTTTAATGAAACTTGAACCAGTTATATATCATAATTAAAGATACCATGGCCATGACTTCAGTTTCAGTGTTAAGGTGACAGGCAGAGACTATATAAATCAATGATCTCTGTCCATGAGCAGGTATCAGTCAATGAATGTAGTTTCCGACAACTTTAGCCCTGCTATATATCTGGACTTGACATTATCTCATGTATTCATAGTCATAACCTCTGCCCTTATGGATAAGGTCGAAAACATGTGGCCTGTTTTCTTATCTATCTATTGTCACGTTTAAACCACTTAACATATTTGGATGAAATTTGATCTAGTTCCACACCTTATCATGTAGCTGCCAGGTTTGAAGTTCTAACGTCAAGGTGGTTGGTAGGGAAAAGGGAGTAGTAGAGTAAGGTAAGGTTCCTAATCCCAGAGACCCCCTACCCCCCCCAAAAAAAACTTTATACGTAAAAATTTTTGTCAGCATCCTTTTTTAGCTTAAAATGACGACTTTCATATTTCTGAGAAAATATGCTTTGTCCAGGGTAGGAGGTCTCTGGGATTAGGAACAACTTACCTTACTCTACTACTATTACAGCCCCTATACTTATTAGCCAAAAATAATGTTGTTATTTTTAAAGTTTAGACAAATTTCATATTAAACAATAAAATATTATATATAATGTTCTCCTGTCAATCAAAGAGACATGTTGGATTTGATCTGACAAACACATTTTGTAAGAGATTTAATTCGATTAGGGCAGCCTCATGCTATACCGGTATAAAACCTAAAATAATAAGCGATTGTATTAAAAAAGTTGGTTACCATATATCACCAAAATATGGGTCAGTATGGTTATTCGCGATTGAAAATGACCAACGAATAAGAGGCTGGGCAGATGATGTGATGACATTTATTGACAATATGGTTGATATTTTATTTGATAACGATATTTCTAAAGCTATACAAAATTAAACATCTACTGTTGTAACCCATATTTTATGATAATCTTTTTCATATCTGCTGACTCTCGTTGGTAGAATATCTGTTAACATACTGTCAATAATACGGAACTCGCGTATTAAATCGTCCATATCATATTTTATACCACGCAAATAAGATCGTATTTGATCAAGTAATATTTTATAGGTGATACTTGCTGTTTTACAAGCATTTTGTTTAGTTGCAAGACGAGGATCAATTTTTTTTTTTGCACGCTGTTGCAAGAGAAACACCAACGCTGGATATTATTAACAAAAACGGATTAAATGATGCTTCACTCGAAATTATACCAGAGCTAGTGATTAACAGTGGTAAATATGATATCACTCGAAGTATTCTGTTATAGTATTTGTAACATTTTTTCACGCACCAAAGTTTTTTATGATAATATCTGTAATATTGCATTAGAACGTCCACATCTTGTTTTGGAATTTTATCTGAAATATGATTAAAATCAACTATACTTTTTTCATTATATAATATTTGTTTACAGATTTTATACAATAGTGCCAGTCCCTGGGTCTGATTCATTATAATTAACTTAATCGAGGTGTTTCAGCGACAAATTCCAGACACCACCAGTAAGACGTTGCGGTTACAAATTTTTTATCAGATGGTGCCAGTAGAAATATTTCTTCGGCATTTTTATTTAATATAATAGATACAGTTCCAGAAAAACTATCGACTGAATGACGCCATAGATATGTGGTAAATATACTAAATTTTGCACCGCTAAATATGGACAGCCTATATACACCAGTGACTTCTGCGGTATGTTTGATAGTGTTATTTTGCGGTGTCCATGTTGCTGATCCTGATGCTACTGTGTATACCACATTGATGATCTGCTTGTGAGGAATTTTAATCAGATTCGTTTTTTCAATGATATTAGGAATTCCGCTAACAATATCGTTTAGTTTTATTTTAATTTCAGCAAGTTTAATATCTACAACCGCTGGATTTTCAAAAAATTCATTAATAGATTTGTTTATATTTCTACGAAAATTCAAGAATGTTTGTATGTGATTGGAAAAATCAGTCCTAAATGCGTTAATTCCATCGTTTATTAGAATATTAATATCGTCGACGTATTTTTTTGGTACAGCGTCAAAATCTAATTGTGGTGTTCTGAGATCATTAATACCATTATTATTCATATTGAGAAATGCACGCATTATACCACCGGTGACTAACACATACTTAGATTCTTGATCATCAACGTATTTTTTTGTTGCTGCGTCTGATTCTGCAGCTGGGTCTCCAAGGTATGTAATTTTATTCTTGTTCATGATAATATTACCTGTAACTATCCCACCTATTTTATCAAGTTTGTTATCATCAACATACTTCAATTGCAAATAACTTACGGCTTAAGTTTGTTTTAAGTTTGCTGGTGGATACCTGGTCTCCAAATTTATAAAAAAATTTTCCTGACATATCTAAGTTACCGCTTAAAGTTCCACCAGATTTATCTAGTTTATTATTGTCGACTAATTTAAGTTGTGCATAACTAACAGCTTGTGTATTAACGACATTTATTGGTGGATACGCTGTTTCTAAATCTAGTACTCGTTGATTTGACATACAGGTTTCCTGTCATTGTGTCGCCAGATATTTTTAGATAGCCTGATCAATCAACCTTACCGTCTGTTATTGTTATACTTTCAGCCGATGAATCTCCTATTAATGTTCCAAATTTTGTATAATAGCTCATTATTTATTTATCGTCTGACAATTTTTATATGACACAAAATTGTATAACAATAATGACAAAATCGTCGATATTAAATTTTGATACAGCGCGGCTGGTGAAACATAAACATGAAAACGAACTTCCAGATTGTCATTATCTTATCGTTGGAAGAACTGGATCTGGGAAAACAAATTTGCTTATGAATTTACTTCTCGGAGATAATTTTAACTACGATCGCGTTTATATTTACACGATTAACCCGCAGCAAGATAAGTACGAGCTACTTAACAATTATAATGACAAACTTCGTGATGATCTTGAGGCTGGCGAAGATTTTTTTATTATCAAACAACCAGAAGAACTTGTCCCAGTTAATCAACTTGATTCGTCCGAACACAAGATAGTTGTTTTTGATGATATTCCGCTAAACAACGAAGAAATAACTAAAATAACATCATATTTTTCACTGTCGCGAAATAAAAAATGTAATTCTATTTATTTTGCCCAAGGTTTTTATAATGTTGACAGATTTATTAGGCGAAATACTGGTTGTTTTATATTATTTCCAGGACTTGACAATGTTGACGTTAGAAATATCGCGAACGAGCAATGTGGCGCTGTAACAAAAGATAAATTTATTGAATTATATCATCAAGCAACGGCAAATAAATATGACTTTTTTTTGTTTGATAATTTAAAAAATGATACGAGTAAAATGTTTCGATGTTGCATTGAAAAATATCTACAATAATGTTTATAGAAAATAGTATATAATTAATGGAAAGACAAGCAAAGTACAGAAAACATATAGAAAATCTAAAAAAAACTTGCACAATCTCAGGCAAAATTTAAGCAGCAAGTACAGCAAGCACGACGAGGCCAAGTGGTTGCAGCAGAAACATCAGCAGCCGTTCTCAAACCAGTTACTGAAGCTTTACTTGGAAAACAACCTGACACTGGACCAGTTTTAGAAGAAGAACTTAAAAAAAGACAAGAAAAAGGTTTAGTAGGATTAATCAAAGAACAACAAGAAGCGGCTGCTGTTAAAATTATTGCTAGATCTGATGCGGAGAGAATAAGATTAGCTGAGGCACTTGTAGCAAATATAGCTGATCCTGCTGCAAGACGAACTGAACTAAGAAGGTTGTTGAATAATCCACTGGAACTTGAACAAAGATTAGCAGAAGGAGTAGTAGTTGGACCGATTGAGAGAAGGTTAGAACAAGAAGAAGAACTTAGAATAGCGAGGGAAAATATAGAAGAAAAAAGATTTGACCATGATTTGGAAAATATAAATAGCGAAATAAGAGATAACGAATATAAAGATTTTAATGAAAAATATAAAGATTTTTAAAAATGTGAGAATACATCATGTTAGAAAAGATGAATTTAAAGCTGACGAAAAAATTGCAAAATTAAAAGAAATGAAAGAAGAGAGTAAGAAGCATTTAGACAAGGTAGTTTTAGAAAATAGAAATTACTGTAATGAAATTAAATTATATCGACATGGAATTATTGCTGATCTTTATATTAAGGCTATTAATAATATAAGAAATAAACAATACCGTAGTGATAGTCACCTTAACAGCTTAATTAATGAAGCAAAATTATTGGATGAAGGACAAGAAGAATCAGCATATACACTGCAAGCTCCTACGATGACTGAAGAAGATTTACAAAAATCAGTTGAGGAAAAGAATGAAAATTATCGTAAAAAATATAAAACCAAGCAAAACAAAAAATAATGGATTCGGAATATTTTGCTTTTATGGAAGATAATGACATTTCTGACGTTGATAATATGTATAATTGGAAAAACGATAAATACGATGATCTCATTAAAAAATTAACTGATATCGTAATAAAAAATGTAGAAGTTTACAAAGAAATTGATACAGCTGAAATAAAAGATGTTGAAGGACTTTTTGAAAAAGTTAGAACAAGTATAAATCCAGATCTTTTAAAGTTTATTTTGCAATTTGACAAACAACCTTCTTACGCTAATGATGAGATTGCATTACATTTTATCTAAACTCACTGATATACAATGTCAACATATTGTCTCAAGTGTAAAACTAAAACAGAAAATAAAGACGAAAAAACAGAAAAAACAAAAAATAATAGAATAATGCTGAAAAGTATTTGTGCAATCTGTGGAAGAAAAAAAAGTATGTTTTTACCAAAAACAAAGTTGTCCGGAGCGGGTTACCCTGACAAGATTATTTTAGTAGACGACTAAATAAATAATGACATGCGACTGCGATTGCGATAGAGATTTGTGTCTCGAGCAAAATAAAATTGTTACATATTGTCAGAAATGTAAAAACAGAGAAATAATTGGAACAGGTATAGATATACATAAAATTATTGGAAAATTGCCGAAACCAAAAGGCGGTTGGACATTGCCAGGTCATAAATATACCGGACCTTATAATCCTCTTGATAAACAACTTGACGAAAATTATAATCCACTGCCAGGACAAGAGCCTTACAATCAAGTTGATGCAATAGCAATGCGCCATGATATCTGCTACAGAGATATTGATCTTCCAGACAGCGAACAAAATAAACACAGCTGCGATAAAGTAATGTTAGACGAACTTCGTGTTATGAAACCTGTAAATATGCGAGAACGTGTTGACCGAAGGCTGGTCCAGCGTTTTATTGGAGCAAAATATAAACTTGGTCTCGGTAGAGACTTACTCGGTAAAAAAGAATTATATGATGGTCTTGCCTTAGAGCTACACAGACCTAAAAAAAAAGTTTCCGCGACGTAAAGTTGTCGCAAATGACGTTGATGATATCTGGGCGATAGACTTAGTTGATGTTTCAAATCTAGCCCAATATAACGTTGGCGCTGTTGGCGCTCCAAAGAGATATCTATTTAATGTTGTAGATGTTTTTAGCAAATACGCGTTTAGTATACCCGTTTCGGATGAAACAGGGACATCGATGACTGATGCGCTAAAAGAAATAATAACAACTACAGAAAGAAAACCAAATAGAATCTGGACTGATCACGGAGCGGAATTTTTTAATAAAAACTTTGAACAGTTTTTGGAGCAAAATAACATTAAAAAATATGTCACAGGAAATGAGGGAAAAAGTGTCATCGTCGAGCGATTTAATCGCACGCTCAACGAAAAAATCCACAAATATTTGACAGCTAAAAATACGAATAAATATATTGACAATTTACAAAACATTGTTGACGAGTATAATAACACGAAACAGATCCATTTCGCGAGGCAAAAGTAAAATGTCACCAAACGACGCGATTGCAAATCCAATATTAGCAAACGAAAACATGTACCGACGACACAAATTTAAAGTTGGTGATAAAGTTAGAATTTCTTTGACCAAAAAAAACATTTGAGAAAAGGTATACTCATAACTGGCGTGAAGAAGTATTTGTTGTTGATAAAGTACTTTTAACAATACCAGTTACATACTCGTTGAAAGATTTATTAGGTGAGCCTATAACAGGCAGTTTTTACGAGCAAGAACTTCAGAAAACAGAACAAGATATATCTGTTATTGAAAAAGTTATTAAAAAGAGCGGCAACAAAAGTTTAGTCAAATGGCGTGGATATGGCGATAAATTTAATAGTTGGGTACCAACTCGGTCGATTTCATCGACTGAATAATATTATTATAAATTGCTTCGTATTTTATTAATACTGATTTACATTTTACTGGTTTACATAAAGAAATTAAATGTAATTTTCTTGCATCATCGACTGGCATTAAATTAAATATTTTAACAAAAATAAAATCGTATTTTATATTTCTTTGTTGTCCAGCTATTTTTACGTTTAAAAAGGGTTTTATAAGCTGCCAAAATATTTGATGCTCGGCAACAGTAAAATTAAATTGTATTATTTTTTTTAGCAATATGGTACTTAACATCATATCGCCCAGTTGTTGGTCTGCTTAAATATTTTTTACTAACAACAACATCATCTTCGTCGTCGTCATAGTTATGCAAAATATCTTTTTCAGTATAACCAGCATATCTATCGTTAGTAATATTTTCCGATGTAAAATTTGAACCTGAAGCAAAACCTCCCGAATTTAGTTTAGCCAGTCTCTCAATTAAGTTCATTATTATAATAATCTTTTATCTAATTAATAAATAATAAGATGGTCGGAGAAATAAAATATCATCAAAAAGTTAATATATTAAATCATAAAGAATTAGCTGAGGCAATTCGAAATTGTTTGTTGGGAAACAGTTTTTATTTTGTTGATGTTATGATAACATTAGGCGAATCTGACAGGTTTTTATTAACAGCAGCAGACAAAATAAAACTCGATACAAATAAAATGATGACGTTACGATTTAATCGCGACGATGTCATGGAATTTAGTCATAATTGTCTTACTCGAAATGATATAGAAAACATCATTAGTTATCGTATTTAAAACTAAATCTATCAAATGTCAACATTGACGTTGCTGATTTAGTTCTACCGTCGGCGACAAATTTTATTGCACTCGAATGAATTTTATGATATTTTCCAGCAGCTGTTATTGATTTAAATTTCATTTCTTCATTAGTTTCTAGATTTATTGAAATTATTTGTTTAGCCGGATTTTTAAAATTATTACCGCCACCAGTTCCACGTTTTGTGTTTTCTTTTGTCGTCACTAAATCTAGGTTTTCCAAACAATTACCTGTTTTAATACCATTTTTATGATCAATAACTAAACTATTAGGTATTAGTCCGTTAAAAGATTCAAACACAAAACGATGAGATTGATAATAAACAAAATTAGTTTTTGTTTCACGTACATTAACACCAAGATATCCACTGTTCTGCAAAGTTCCAACAACTTTTTTTGTTCTTATATGTCGAATAATTCCCTTATCATTTGCCTCATATAGATCAAATACTGGATGAGGTTGAAATTCATTTTGTAAATCTAAATTTTCAATATTACCATCAGCAATTGCGCCATTTTTTCTATATACTCGTTGTCCTTCTGGAATATCGCCGCAAAACAAAGTATAAATAAAATCTTTTCTAAACATTTTAGTCCTTTCTGTATCATCGCCTTTTACTGAAATTAACATACCACCTGGTGTTGATGTACCAAGAGATTTTTTAGATTTTATATTAATAACAGAACCGAATGCATTTGCAGCGTATAAGTTGTATTTCGGATGTACATGATAAAATTCTTGCTCTTCCGCTGTCATATCGATATATCTCAAAATTTCTGTCATTATGCTATAAGGTTTTTTATATCTCTAATTAGGAATTTTAAAAAAATTCAATTAAATATAAAATATTACTATATATATATATATAATGTTAAAATTGGGAGATATTGCTAAAAAGAACATTATCAAATCTGAAAAAATTGCTTCAGCATTTTCAGGTTATCATAATAATTACAAACTTCATGATCAAAATATTTTAGCAAATTTTAGCTCTACAAATTTATTTCATCTTTTACAACCTGTTATTGCTCAAGAACTTGCGGCTCATAAAAGTATCAAACTTATAGTCCAATATCATACGATTTTATCAAAATTACACGCAGTTGAAGATATACTGGACGTAATTTTTGAAACAAAAAGTTTTGACAGCGAAATTTCGAAAACATATTTAACAGCAAAATCGAGAAAAATATTAACTGGAACAAACATTGCCATGGTTGCTGATGAAATACATCAAGAAATAAACAAAAAATTAGAAGAATTTACTTCATTTGGGTCAGGTTGGAAATTTGAAATGATAAAAGAAGTTTTATTTCACACAGCAAAATATAACGCATTTCGCGGTAGTTTGTACGTCGATCTCCCTAAAAAAATTAAAAACAAAAAATGCTGTATAAATGTCAAAAACAATGGTAACAAATGTTTTCAATGGTCAATTTTATCTGCGATATTTCCAAAAGAACAAAATGCTGATCGCGTTAACAAGTATTTTCCGCACAAAGACGAAATAATGTTTTTAGGAATAACTTTTCCAGCAGCAGAAAATCATATACCAAAGTTTGAAAAACAAAACAGTATCTCAGTAAATGTTTTCGGACTAGACGAGAAAGAAAAAGTTTACCCGAGATATATCTCAGAAAATGCTACGCAAAATACAATAAATTTATTATTTTATCAGGGACATTATTGTTGGATAAAAAAAAAAAACTTTAGCGGCTTAGTTGGCGGACAGTATAGTAAAAATAAAAATAAAAATTATTTTTGTTATAGATGTTTGCATGGTTTTTCTAGCGATGGAATATTACAAGATCATCTCAAATACTGTGTCAACGTTCAAAGAATAACTATGCCTGGCGAAAAAGAAAAGATATTAAAATTAAAGTAGTTTGTTGCGCTAACGATAAATTTTCAACTCCGATAAACTTATATAGAGGTGAAAATCCTGCCGTATCGCTATTAAAAAATTTAATAGACGAAGTTATTAAAATTTCTAACAGATTATTTAAAACATCTCCGATGAAAATAACGTCTAAACAACAACTCGATTTCGATGAGGCAGTTAATTGTCATGTTTGTGAAAAGTTACTGGTAGACTCCAACGGAGCCTGTGATAAGGTGGGAGATCATTGTCATTTGACCGGTCAATATCGTGGAGCAGCTCATAACAGTTGCAATTTAAAATTTCATGCTCCAGATTTTATTCCCGTAGTTTCACATAACTTTCGTGGCTATGACAGTCATATTATTGTAGAAGCTTTTGGTGATGAAAATATTAAATCTAAACTAGTGATGATTTTTAAATCTAAAGATAAATATAATGCCTAAACGAAAAACAGCAAAAAGAAAGACAACGACGAGAAAAAAGACACGACCGAGGAGAAAAGGTGGATTTATTCCAATAGCTCCATTACTAGCAGGATTGGCGGGAAGTCTATTGCCAAATCTGTTAGGAGTAGGACGAGGACTAATGTTGCCAGGAACTAAGAGATGAAGTCGACCGCGTTAAGTAATTTTGATATACCTATATAGATGAACTTACGGCGATTCCAGAGACGCTAGGTTCGTGTGTGATAAATATACAAGATTTCAGTGACGGATCTGGTACACATTGGGTAGCTGTTTTTGATAACAATTATTTTGACTCGTTCGGAATTCCACCAAGTGACGCAATAAAAAAAATATATGAGTAAAAAAACATTAATAAATTATTCGTCTAATCAAATTCAACCAGTTGGAACTTCCGCTTGTGGATATTATTGCGTAATGTTCATTAAACAGATGACCAAAAATCCAGATTTTTTAAAGTTTATTTTGCAATTTGACAAACAACCTTCTCACGCTAATGATGAGATTGCATTAAATTTTATCTAAATTACAAATATAACAATGTCAACATATTGTCTTAAATGTAAAGCTAAAACAGAAAATAAAGACGAAAAAACAGAAAAAACAAAAAATAATAGAATAGTGCTGAAAAGTATTTGTGCGATCTGCGGAAGAAAAAAAAGTATGTTTTTACCAAAAACAAAGTTGTCCGGAGCGGGTTACCCTCCTGACGTTGTCAGGGAGGTTATTTTAGTAGACGACTAAATAAATAATGACATGCGACTGCGATTGCGATAGAGATTTATGTCTCGAGCAAAATAAAATTGTTACATATTGTCAGAAATGTAAAAACAGAAATAATTGGAACAGGTATAGATAAACATAAATTAATTGGAAAATTGCCGAAACCGAAAGGCGGTTGGACATTGCCAGGCCATAAATATACTAGACCTTATAATCCTCTTGATAAGCAACTTGATGAAAACGATAATCCGCTGCCAGGACAAGAGCCTTACAATCAAGTTGACGCAATAGCAATGCGCCATGATATCTGCTACAGAGACATTGAACTTCCAGACAACGAACAACATAAACATAGCTGCGATAAAGTAATTTTAGACGAACTTCGTGATATGAAACCTGTAAATATGCGAGAACGTGTTGACCGAAGGCTGGTCCAGGGTTTTTTAATGCAAAATAACATTAACAAATATGTTACAGGAAATGAGGGAAAAAGCGTCATCGTTGAAAGATTTAATCGCACGCTCAACGAAAAAACCCATAAGTATTTGACATGTAAAAATACGAGTAAATATATTGACAATTTAATAAAAAATTATTGACGAGTATAATAACACGAAACACAGATCCCTGAAAATGTCACCAAACGACGCGATTGCAGATCCAATAGTAGCAAACGAAAATATGTACCGCAGACATAAATTTAAAGTAGGTGATAAAGTTAGAATTTCTTTGACAAAAAAATACATTTGAAAAAGGATATACTCATAACTGGAGTGAAGAAATATTTGTTGTTGATAAAGTACTTTTAACAATACCAGTTACATACTCGTTGAAAGATTTATTAGGTGAACCTATAACTGGCAGTTTTTACGAGCAAGAACTTCAGAACGCAGAACAAGATATATTTGTTATTGAAAAAGTTATTAAAAAGAGCGGCAACAAAAGTTTAGTCAAATGGCGTGGATATGGCGACAAATTTAATAGCTGGGTACCAACTAAGTCGATCGAATAATATTATTATAAATTTCTTCGTATTTTATTAGTACGGATTTACATTTTACTGGTTTACACAGAGAAATTAAATGTAATTTTTTTGCATCATCGACTGGCATTCAATTAAATATTTTAACAAAAATAAAATCGCATTTTATATTTCTTTGTTGTCCAGTTATTTTTACGTTTAAAAAGGGTTTTATAAGTTGCCAAATTATTTGATGCTCTGTGATAGTAAAATTAAATTGTATTATTTTTTTAGCAATATGGTACTTAACATCATCTCGTCCAACTGTTGGTCTGCTTAATTTTTTTTTTACTAACAACAACATCATCTTCTTCATCGTCATAGTTATGCAAAATGTCATTTTCAGTATAGCTAGCAAATCTATTATTAGTAATATTTTCTAATGTAAAATTTGAAACTGAAACAAAATCTCCCGAATATAGTTCAGCCAGTCTCTCAATTAAGTTCATTATTATAATATATCTTTTGTTTAATTAATAAATAATAAGATGTTTGGAGAAATAAAATATCATCAAAGACTTAATATATTAAATCACAAAGAATTAGCTGAGGCAATTTGAAATTGTTTGTTGGGACATAGTTTTTATGTTGTTGATGTTATGATAACATTAGGAGAATCTGACAGATTTTTATTAACAGTAGCAGAAAAAATAAAACTTAATACAAATAAAATGATGACATTACGATTTAATCACGACGATATTGTGGAATTTAGTCATAATTGTCTTACTCGAAATGATATACAAAATATCATTAGTTATCGTATTTAAAATTAAATCTGTCAAATGTCAACATTGACGTTGCTGATCTAGTTACATTTTCAGATACAAATTTTACTGTATTTGGATGAATTTTATGATATTTTGCCGCAGATGTTATTGATTTAAATTTTATTTCTTCAAAAGTTTCGAGATTTATTGAAACAACTGATCTTTTTGGATTTTTAAAATTAGAACCGTCAAATCCGGCTCCACGTTTTGTGTTTTCTTTTGGCGTAACCAAATCTAAATTTTCCAAACGATTATGTGTTTTAATACCATTTTTATGATCAACAACTAAACTATTAGGTATTAGTCCGTTAAACGTTTCAAACACAAAACGATGAGATTGATAATAAACAAAATTAGTTTTTGTTCCACGTACATTAACACCAAGATATCCACTGTTCTTCAAAATTCCAACAACTTTTTTGGTTCTTATATGTTTAATATTTCCCTTATCATTTGTCTCACATAGATCAAATACTGGATGAAGTTGAAATTCATTTTGTAATGATAAATTTTCAATATTATCATCAGCAATTGCGCTATTTACTCTCTATACTCGTTGTCCTTCTGGAATATCGTCGCAAAACAAAGTATAAATAAAATCTTTTCTAAACATTTTAGTCCTTTCTGTATTATCGCTTTTTACTGAAATTAATACACCAGCTGGTGTTGATTTACCAACAGATTTTTTATATTTTATATTAATAACAGAACCTAACATATTTGCTGCATATAAATTATACTTTGGGTGTACATGATAAAATTCTTGCTCTTCTCCCGTCAATCTCAGATATCTCAAAATTTCTGTCATTATACTATAAGGCTTTCATATCTCTAATTACAAAAATTCAATTAAATATAAAATATTACTATATATAATGTTAAAATTGCGAGATATTGCTAAAAAGAACATTATCAAAACAGAAAAAAAATTGCTTCAGCATTTTCCGGTTACGATAATAGTTACAAGCTTGATGATCAAAATATTTTAGCAAATTTTAATTCCACAAGTTTATTTCATCTTTTACAGCCTGTTATAGTTCAAGAACTTGCGGCTCGTGAAAGTATCAAACTAATAGTACAATATCATACGATTTTATCAAAGTTACATGCAGTTGATAATGTACTTGATGCAAATTTTGAAAGAAAAAGTTTTGACAGCGAAATTTCAGAACCACGTTTAACAGCTAAATTGAGAAAAATATTCACTGGAACAAACATTGCCAAGGTCGTCGATGAAATACATCAAGAAATAAA
>JAECUM010030216.1:0-29841 GCA_016617855.1 Megalonaias nervosa
GACATGTATCCAGTCTAGTTCAAATGGCTTTTTGTGGGATAAACACGATCATCCCAGTTCAGGCTTATGTTGGTCTGAGAGCATCGCAGAATATACATGTGATTTACTAATTTTAAGGCAATGTTTCTATTATCTCCATTTCTTTCTTCCAGTTTTTAAACTCTTGCTTATAGTTATCCGTCATTCAGATAGAGTTTGCTTCGTGGATGTAAGTTATTTCTTCCCCTCACAGTGCTTAGCTCGAAACGTTGGAAATATTTTTTTTTATTTGCATCTTGATAAAATTGTTCTGATTGCAAACGACTATTTACAACATCGGTATAAATAGTATAATCTGCATCACTCATATTTATTTATGTATTTCACTCTTTTTTTACCGACCGCTCCGGTGGCCTAATTGGTTAGAGTGACCGCCTCGGATGCAGGAGGTCGCGGGTTCGAAGCCCGACCGAGTCATAATAAAAGACTTACGGAGCCCAACATTGAGAGGTTAGTGTTAGGATGGTCGGCCTGATGTCAGGACAATGTGACTGAGTGGGACATGATACTATATGTCTGCGGCATGATGCACCTGTGCTAGACATCACTATAAACTGCCACACTGCAGACATCGTAGCGATATGACTGAACAATTGTGAAAGCTACGTTAAAAATCCAAATCACGCACACACATACCTGAACTGGGGAACTTGTTGGCCAACCCCAAATGATTCATTAATATGGCAATATAATATGAGTAATCTATAAAATATTATCGGAAAAAAGCCGTCATTTAACACAATAAACAATGCGAGTACGAAACATAATGTACCTGTAAAGTATACACCAATACAATAATCTCATTCACATAAAAGTTATAAATTGTCATTCACGTATCTTGATTGATATCAGTTCATAAAAGTACAATTGTCAATACAGTATATACATTAATTTATGAAGCGTACCGGATTTCGTAGATAATTTATATAACGTGATATTTGTACTAATCTGAAAAGCTTTATAAATGAATATATTTAATAAATTCAGATTCCAAACAAGACATAGATTAGAACTAGAAATTAAAGTGGCACATAATGAGATGTGGCAATAACGCGATATTTCTCATCCAGAAACCTATATGAATGATTATATTCAGATTTCTTATAAAAACGTAAATTAGAACTAGATATTAAAGTTGTCCATTTCAACATGCTTGTCCATCTGTCAGTAGGACTACCGAACTAGATATATACAAGGATTATTCACGTTTAAATCAAGCCATATAATGTAGGTCCTGTCCAAGTTCGAATCATTCTAATATTGACCACAAGCATATTTCACGCGTCCACACATAGTCATCACAATTCCTTCTGAATGTCTAAGAATGGATTGAGACATAATTTAGGCAATCGTTTTAAGAAGAAAAAGAAGACGGAAAAAATAAGTGACATCCTTTCAACAGTTAAAAAGTTATATACGCATCGCATTATCAGACGGAGAAACAAATACTGCAAAATACAGGAATCTTTTTCAATTTATTTTTAAGCTGCATACTGAAAAGAACGTAATTTTTCTTTGTCAAGAAAAGGTAAATCGTATCAATCCGATTCTGACAGGATAAAGTGAGATTGAAAAATAAACAAATAAAATCTGCCTTGGGCTTCAGTCTCGAGACCTCTGTCAAAAAATTCGATCACCACCAACTGAATTAATCTAAACCATGGTGAGAATTACAAGGTGTCAATTTTCCAGAAAGCTTGACGGATTAGCTACAGCTGTTTCATTGTTTGGTTTGGAAACAACGATTCAAATAAATACGGACAGGGAGCCGGCAAAACAAGCCATTGAATGTAATTGAAGAAGAGGTATTATTTTAGTGAATAAAAGGAAAAATAAAAGTAATTAGAAGTATCATAAATATGTTGATTTTTAGTCCAAAATTTGAAAAATGTTTTGCTCTCAGTCGCAAGATTTTGGCATAAAATGTTTACCTCTCAGTCGCCCATAATTTTTCACAAAATGTTTCCTCTCAGTCGCCCAGGTCTTGGTATAAAATGGTTTACTCTCTGTCGCCAATATTTTGAAATAAAATGTTTCACTCTCTGTCGCCCACATTTTGACATAAAATGTTTCATCCTCCGTCGCCAGTATGATAGCGTAAAATGTTGTACTCCCTGTTGCCCAGATTTTGGCATAAAATGTTTACCTCTCAGTCGCCCATAATTTTTCATAAAATGTTTACCTCTCAGTCGCCCAGATCTTGGCATAAAGAATCTTATAATCAAACCGGTCTTAAAGGAACGCTTTTATTAAACAATCAACTGTCTTCAACAACCGCTGCTTAGCTCAGCTCTGCGGATTAGATGAGATCTTACGTTCTACCCCGTCTTCGTTGTTGTCCGAACATGAAATAGCCTATGCATGTATACAACCTCACGGCATCTCATCTCAACCATGCTTTCTTCCAAAGGCCAAGGCAACATTTTGGAGTGTGTTTCATGGCACTCACACCAGGGGATAACTATTTGCACTACTTGCACATTCTTGTTTATGTTTTCGTTTTAGTTTAGCTCAGATTTTTGTCACATCATCTCCACTTGACCTTTGCGGGGCACTGCCAGACTCTCTGCCCTCGAACTCTCTACATGGTTGGCCACATGCGTGGGTTTCGTCGCGACTTAACACGCATGGGTCTCATATAAGTAAAGTGAGTCATGAGACAGAGACAGAGACGTGACCATTGGAGGCCAGTGGAACAAAACCCCCACATAATACTACAACAAAAAGTAAGCTGATCATTGAGTTATAGAAGTGTAAAGTGGAAGGAAATCTGCTAGACTTTGATGGCAGTCAGGTAATGTTTGCCGACAATTGTACTATAAGCTAGTATTGGCGAGACGTCTACAGCAAAAAATTTAAATTTAAAAAAAAAAATCATAATTATCGTGTAATTCATCTGTAACTCTGCAAATAAGTGATATTTCCTCATATAATAAGAAATAATGGGGTGCAATACAACTTGCCAAAACGACAACCTTACCTAAACGAAACCTTGCCTAAACGAGAACATTGCCTATGCAACATCTCGCCGATCAACAAACTCGCATGTCCCACAACACTTTGCTGAATTATAGACTTGTCAAATGTCAAGTCATTGACTACTTACAGCGATAACGATGTCGTAACGTAAAGCGGACCCGTTAAGATCTATTATTGGGCATAAGAAAAACTTTTACATGGGGTTCATCGAGTTTGTAGGTAAAATGTTTGCCTGAGCCACACAGTCTATAAGGTATAACAAATCCACATAGGTAGATGTGATAACTTGGATGTGTCATGTAATCATTTACCATTTAATTGTTTATATATTTTTGTCGGAATTTATTATTCAAGGATTCAAAATGGCAATATTTTCGACTTAATTGGAAATTAAACGTTCCTATATTATCTTGTTTAAATCTTCAATTAGTTTCTTCGCAGAAATGATAGCCAAATGACTTTTAAGCCGAGTACTATTAAATATTAAATAAACCTAAAGGATAGTGAATACTATCAATATTTTTCTTGCACAACAGGTTATTTTCCATTCATTTTGTTCATTAATTTCGCATTGATCAATGCAATTTTATTACAGGATTTGCAGAATACAGAATTCCTTGATATGAGTGGGGCTTTGTCTACTCCCTGCTGATTGTGTTTGATTTTTGTCTTTTTACTTTGTAGTGGGTAAGTTTGTGATTACAATAAGCGTTCAACGCATGTAGTAGACATTATAAGAGTTCAGTCATAAAGTATGTTCCTCAGCAGAGTGTCTTATCTGCGAGTCTTTGGTTGGAATGGCGCATCTGCACGTTTGTCAATCGGTGAGATGTTGTATCGGCCAGTTGTCCATCCGGCGTGTTACCCTCATAGACCCGAAATAATGATTTGCAAGTAGCTAAGAACGTGATAATTCTGGCGCACTGTTTAATTATTATTATTATTATTATTATTATTATTATTATTATTAACTCTAAATTTCGAATATCCGCATCTCGTTGATTTTCATCTACCCTGTTTAATAGAAATTTCAAATGTTTTGCATTCAACGCGTCAAAACGTCAACTTCTTAACAACAGCGGTAGGGAATTAAGCAAAAGTTTATATTTACAACTAATGTTTCCACGAACTCTCGCTTCCCTGTAACACGTAAATGAATTATTGTATCGAAACGCGTTAACAACACATATAATCATCAACTACTTTACAGAATATATCTATAGAGAACGAAAGTTGTAATAAACATATCTTTTGTCTATTTACTGATTTCAACGTATCGTTCTACTATAGATTCTTGTGTCGTCAGTTATTATTATTAGTCGATTATGTCGGCTTTACAATTGTATTTAACAGTTAGTTTGACTTTTCTACAATGTCTTCGTCGAATTATCTTTCTCCATTCTATCCGTTTATTTAAAGGATCACGAGGTGGATACCCATCCAGGCCCGGGTCGGCCGTCTCGATGTTTCCTTAGGAATGGTACTAGGCACTCATTTCCTTTCCTCGGCATGATACAGCACATAACGTGTTAAAAGTGCCGTAAAAAAGAAACAACAAAGAAACCAAAAACAAATAATTAGTTGTTCTATCGTGCACTTGCTTGTTTTATTCAATTTCCTTTTCATTACCTCTGATTAATTCTTCTACTGCACTATCACAATGTACCACAACTTAGTTTCCTCAGCACACCATCGGGTCGAATCAAAGGGATAACCTTGCTTTCGCACTAAAATGGAAATGGTACTTCAAATTCTCTCTATTGGCAATGCAATAGTCACCTTTTCTACAATGTCTTGGTCAAATTATCCTTTTCTATTCTATCTGTTTATTAACTCTATTTCATCCCCAAGATTCTCTATTTCATTAATTTAATTTAGCAAAGCTTCTCCTAGAACTTCACGCCCATATGTATGTTACAAGGCCTGGTTGGCCATCAAAGGGTAATATTTGAGATGTGTATCTGGCGCAGACATGACGTTCTTACCAGACACTATTCTAGCTTTTTCTTTTAAAATTTGTTGCAAATTGGAACCCTGCACGATTTCATTCATTCACAATGCTCAGCTGGGTACTATAGACTAATTTTAAAATCAATGCCTTCTTTCTCTTCGAATATTTTATTTAATTTTGGTTCATCAGAAACTGAATTTGAGTCCTTTCATAACCTGCAACCATCTTTTGTATTGTTTACAATTATTGTTCTTTTATTTTGGCCACTGGAGAAATCTACTGCATAATTTGTTGCTTCTGCTTATTTAGTTGTTTCAGAAGCCCGTTGTAGTCCAGTTAAAATAGCATCGAACTCGTAATCGCGCAATGATAACGAACCCAGGCCCAGGTAGGCTGCCTTGATGTGTTCTTGGGAAAGGTACTTAACTCTCGTTTCATTTCCTCGGCATTATATAGACCATAATGTGTTAAAAGTTAAGTAAAAACCAACAAAGACAAGAACAAATCATTAGTTGTTCCATTGTGAACGTGCTTGGTTTTATTCAATTTCCTTTTCATTACCTCAGATTAATTGTGTTCATTCTTCTACTGCACTATCACAATGTACAACAACTTAGTTTGCTGAGCACACCATCTGATCGCTTCGAAAGGTAAATTTGTTTTTTCTACCCAAATGAGAATGGTACTTCAAATTCTCTCACGATTGTATAGTAACAGTTAGGCATCCCGGCTTTCTTATTAAAAAAAAACCTCTCCATATATTGCCGTACAATACCAGTTCCTAGAAGACGTTCAAATTAAAGATGGCCTCTTAAGTTTTAGTCATGTCGGTGATGCTTTTGACTATAGTGATCCCATTCCAACGCATCTCTTTTAACGCAGAAATATTTGCTTTCTGATCCCTTTATTGTGTTTTGACTTTACATTGAACTGAAACACGCGTATTGTAAATAGCCTTAAGGTAATGTAATTACGTTATCAAAGAAGCATCTGTAAGTGTCGTCTGCTGAAAAAGTCGCACAGCATATGATGATATATCAAATTTATATCCTACTAATTTTCTTCTTAATTCAATAAACAATCTGTGTGCATATTAATTTTTAAATTATGTTGATCACACATACTTTTACATCCTTGCATGTCTTATTTATTTTTTCCTCATTTTTTTTTCTTCGACATCAGCCTAAAGTGAACGTTCTTTTGACCTGAAGCCATAAAACTGTTTTGTTACTTTGCGGTATGTAAAACGTCTTGACGATCGGGTAATCCCTTATTGCATTAATGTTAACTATCATGTCATTGTAAAAGTTATATGTTTAGACAATAATATACGACTATTCTGCATCAGTCATGAGTCGTTTGATTCTATTGGAGGAATAGATCACCTTCTACTCAAAGTATTGCATTAACCACTTCTATAGCTTTAGCATCATGAAACCACGGAGAAATGGTTTGCTTAAATTTATTTTCTTATTCCATGATATAAATTGAGCAACATGACATACCTTTGTGTCCATCAAACTTCAACAATAATACCCAGTGTATTACCTTGTACATCGGTGGGTTTTGATCCAGTATCACTCTGATTCAGCTAAATGTCGCCTAATGGTTTAAAGAGAGCAAAATACCTGTACATCACTTTACTTGCAAATACCAATCTGATCAAGCTAGGCTTTTTCAGTATAAATATATCGAGTGTCTTTAATTGAGCTGTATTAGAGTCCATACCGTATCTACTCGCTTATAAGTCGAGTATAACTGCAAATAACAAAGATCCTGATCTGCCGTACGATACTACGCATGCAAATTAGGGACTGTTTTGTTTGTTCTACTGATTACTCCTAACAAACTGCACAGGCCCAGAATTGCCGGCGCATTATGCGACTGCAGATCTGGTCTGTACAGTTTGAGGTAGGATTCGTCTTATAAGCCAGTACATACAGTAAATACAGGAAGCAGATAGTACCCTGCGTACCAATTTCTTGAGCAAGAATTGTGCATTGTTTCTCCCCGCACCCCCCAACTCAAACAAATGGCGAAATCGATCTGCCTTATAAATCCGTTGGGGGGTTGGGGGGTTGGGGGGATTGACGTAGGTTGCTATACTTGTTGCAGATACAGACGGCCAAATGTGGTGCGTCCCGGCGAAATTTGGGTGCGTCATTAGAACGCACATATGGCAGAAAATGAGCGTCCTCAAAAACGTTCAAGCTTATTGCAGGTAGGACCTTGGGTCGTTGACAGTCCTGGAGTTGATACATTCTATAGTCATCACCTGAAGATCGGCATAGTGACCAAACAATTTCTTCCAACAATCTTTGTATAAATTGCCGAGTGGTCTAAGGTGGACGCCTTTACAGATCACTCGAATCTCACCTCCGTCAATGTGGGTTCGAATCTCCGATAGATTAACCTGGGCATGTGAGAAAGCTTGCCAGTATTTTCACGTCCGTCGGTGGTTCTTCCGGGTTCCTCCTCCACCAAATAAATTGACCGCCATGTATAGCCTATCATTTGCTGAAAATTTAGTCAAACCCTACAAAACCAAAACTTGCCTTTTACGTCTTTCAGGTGGACACAATACATAATACAATCTTGTGATCGCAACTTGTCTAGCAGTTTCTTTTGTATCTCTGATCTGATCACCCAGACACTTGGTTACATCAGGGTGAATTAATACCAAACCAATCCAATAGCAGATGAAGATTAATTTCCAATAAAATTTCTTTTCTCGTAAGATTCTTGTTTTGTATGATTCATTTTCTGATATGTGACAGTCTTTTATTCGGGAAATTGAAAGAATCTTTAATTGCTAAAACATCGCAATTACATTGCACCATGTGCTGCTTTGATTTGCTGCTTACGATGCTTTTTTCGTTTAATTAATTACGTCCACGTATGTGGCACTTGTCACGCTCTGTGAAGTAAATAGTGAAGGAAAGTAATAGGATATTAAAAGGGGATCCTGTGGATCCACTCAGCAAGTCCAAGGACCTATCGGTTAGGATCCACTCAGCAAGTCCAAGGACCTATGGGTTAAGATCCACTCAGCAAATCCAAAGACCTATGGTTTAAGATCCTCTCGGCAAGTCCAAAGATCTATGGATTAGCATCCACTCAGCAAGTCCAAGGACCTATGGATTAGCATCCACTCAGCAAGTCCAAGGACCTATGGGTTAAGATCCACTCAGCAAGTCCAAAGACCTATGGTTTAAAATCCTCTTGGCAAGTCCAAAGACCTATGGATTAGCATCCACTCAGCAAGTCCAAGGACCTATGGGTTATGACCCGCTCCTATGAATTATGTGAGTGACTTTGTGACCAGAGTCTTTCTTTCCATGAAAAGAAAGGTATATGACATAAGATTCAATATTTCAGAATTGGTATATCCAACTGCAACTAATCTTGTTTTCTTACATGCCTGTATGCTTATGCTATTCGTAAAGTCTTGAATCCATTTCTCAAACAATCAGTGGATAGGTCGCCTTGGACATTTTGTAACCGTCCAAAGCTTAAATGCGGTACATAAACCACAGAAAAATCGGCTGAAATCTAAAGTGGCTGTTTATAGGCGAAGGTTGATTCTTTTGAGTCTGGGTGAAGAGACGCTGAAAATGTTTTTTTGTTTTTTTGTTGTTTTTTTTTTCTAATATGTCTGTGGACCATATCTACCGAATAATGATCCTTTTTTCAGCAATCAAAGTATGGAAAGTGATGATGACTAAAAGGCCAGAAAGAATAATGTAAGAATGCAAGAGCTAATAACATAAAAATAAAAAGAAGTCAGGTCAGAATGATTGCAGACGAACAACGCCTGGTGGTCTTGAGGACATGTTAGTAGATGTATATCCAGACTGAGGTCATATAAAATATCATTGACAGTATGGTATCAACTGTTTGAATCAAGGGGATCTCGCATTATTCTTTTCATAATCAAATGTGTATTATACAGATTTAAAAATAAATTACAATTATATTCTGAAGCAAGCAATCGCCATTTTGGGTAAGTAAAGATTTTTTTGGACTTTTTGCACGTTCAAATTTGAACGGTTCCTTCTTCAAAAGGAAATCTGCAAAGTGTTGCTGGTGAAAACAATTTTTTTGCAATCATAAAATTAGTTAAACTGGAAGTTCGAAGCGGATACATATGAAGCAGTTTATTTATTTATGCATTTATTTATGTATTTATTTATTTTGATATCTACTACTTTGAAGTTTAAACTACCTGCAGCAGACCTCCTAGTGTAGATATTATGTTGGGCGAAAACATGGTACGCACCAAATAATACTTTACCAAGATTTTCTATAATGATTGACTTTAAACTGATCAGCAGCAGAGGGGGTGAACAGACCATTTTTGTAGAGACCTTATTTATGAAAAATAAAGGTTCCTACGAGTGCTGAAAAAATAAGGTCAGTAACGCTAAATCGCAACCTCTAACTTTATATCACGTTACTTTATCTCTGACGCGTTTTTTTATTTGTTACGTTTACGCGTTGGTCACTCGATATCGGTAGTTCACCCAGTCTGCTGCTGTAAATTAACCAAAGATTTTATCTAGGCCTATACGATATCTAGATCTGGGGTCATGTAAATTTATTGTTATAAATCCGAACGGAGCAGCTTGTGCTTTTGAAAAGAAGTTTCTAAATTTAATCATGTCCATGTCCCCTGAACACCAAGTATAATAAATGTTTTGTAAGGTATAATTATCTACTCCATTAAACACGATTAAGATATTGCAATTATCTCTGATTACTTTAGGAATTTGTGTATATCGCCGAGTAACATAGATCACGTCAGTATTTTCATGACGGCCTCGCGAAAATATCCGAGCTGGATTGGATTGTTTATCCAGCATTACATCATCGTATACTACGAGATTATTGATACATCCATCTAGGTCACCTACAGCTGGAGCTTCATCGATATCGGTAATAAAATCAACAACATCATTACCGTCTTCATTCAGCGACTTTGCGTTTTCATTAAAATCTTTAAGTACTTCGTAACATCGTTGATCATCTACAGATGGTGCTACTAAATATAATTTATCCTACTTCAGCCATCGCATTATCAGATTAAGTAATAATTGCGTTTTACCAGACCCAGATGGGCCAAGTATAATCGCTCTGATAGAATTTGGTAGCGCTGGGTGATGCTTGACTGGCTCTTGTTTTCGTGTCGCTGAGAAATCAATTATATCCATATAATAATAATATGGATCTATATTGTGTTCGATGTAAAGCGCGTACGCCCACAAGTGAATTAAAGACAATAATAACAAAAAATAAAAGGCGCGCACTTACAGGCAAGTGTGTGAAATGTGGTACAAAAAAATATAAATTTATTTCATTAAAGACAGGTGGAGATATCGCCGCTTCGTTAGGTAAATTACCAGGAACTCCATGGGCAAAGTACCCCGGTGAAAAACATTTGCCCGGGTATAACTATTGTGGTCCTGGAACTCGTCTCGATATCCGACTCGATAACCGAGATCAACCAAAACCTGGATAATATCCAATAAACGCAATTGATCAAGCGTGTCACATTCACGATGGCGCGTATAAATGTAAGGATTTACAACAACGGCACCTTGCAGATGTGAAGTTGATTCATGCGTTAAATTTTATACCTAATAAATCTCTCAGAGATAAACTTGCTAGCTTTCTGATAAAAGCTGGTATGAAAGGTAAAATAATGTTAGGGGCTGGTAATTAATCAATTGATTATTATAATGGAATCTGTTTATTATTCCCCGAGAGGATTCTGGAGAGGTAAAGCAGCGATTAGTAAACTTGCTGAAGCAGCAAAAGTCTCACGTAATGTCGCTGCAGCGTGGTTAGCACGACAGGCAATATGGCAAATTTATCTACCACCACCTAAAAAGATTCAGTATGCGTATTTTGATGTTAATACCCCTAATGAAGTTCATCAAGCAGATATTTTGTTTTTACCACACGATACCATTAAAATCGGTAGACGTCAATACACATACAAATACGCGTTAACCGTCGTTGATGTTGCGAGTAGGTATAAAGAAGCAGAACCATTATCAGCTAAAACAGCGACTGAAGTTGCATCTGCGTTTGAACGCATTTATCAACGAGGACCCCTACGATGGCCACAACTGCTACAGGTTGATCCTGGCAAAGAATTTCTTGGTGCAGTATCATCGTTGATGAAGCGACATAACGTTAAAATCAGACGAGAACACACAGAAATTCACCGTGATCAGGCAATCGTTGAACGATTTAATCGAACACTTGCTGAGCGATTATTTGGATACCAATACGCGAGGGAAATATCTACCGACATTAAGCCCATGGAGAGATCTCGTGAATGGGTTGCAAGGTTACCGAGTGTGATAGCTGCGTTAAACGACGAAGTGACTCGCGCAACTTCTATGAAACCTTCTAACGCGATCAAAAAAATATATATACCACGTAGCTACGGACAACGTAACTCTTCCTCTCAACCAGTACTAGGTAATGTTACCGTAAGATATTTATACGAACCTGGTGAACTTGAAGGAGGTAGAAAAAGAGCAACTGATCCTGTCTGGAGTGTGACCACACACAAAATTTCTAGCGTGGTAAGGTCCACAGGTAGACCCGCAATCTACAGATTAGATTCAACTGCTCCTCAGCGTGGATTTGTACGCGAACAATTACAAATAGTTCCTACAGATACACAGTTACCACCGTGTTCACTTTCATAAACTTGCACCAGCGCCTCGACGTCGATTACATTTAAGACAGGTCAGTATTACATTTTTGCGTGTGTGACCAAGACTACTATTAATTCTATCAACGGTAAATTGTCTGGGATTATTAGTCGAATACTGCCATAGCATATTACAGTTACAATTTGCGCAATGATTATTCTGTTGTGTTTTTAGTGTTAAAATAAATTCAACATCGATATCAAAATCGCGATTATTTTTTTTATCGCATTGTTTATAGCTCGCTAATTTTTTATTGATATCGACGGGAATTTCTTCGGTTATTACGCAATCCATGATAACCCGGCGCAGTTGAGATATTCTTCTAACTCTAGACACCGCAAGATAAACTAAATTTGACCACTCAATACGATCATCGACAATCCAAATGCATGTATCGGTAATAGTTAATCCCTGTGACGAGTGGATCGTTATAGCGTATCCTAACGTCCACGGCGATTTATCTACGCTTAATGCGCTCTCAACAACATCAACAGAGACTAAAACGATATCATTTAACACAAGATTTTGTATTCCACCACCAGGAATCTCAACATCAACATTCTGTCGTCGAGTATCTGCTGGACGATAACACAAAGGTACATGTAGATCTGAAAATTTTTCTTTGTGTAACGTAATAATTGTTGTTGAAGCGTATCGCGAACTATTTTTCTACTTACAACTATCAAATCAGAAGGTTTCCATAAAACCCAAAAATCGTTCATTGAAGTTTCTGGAATTACTTTACGCATTATCTCACATTGTATTTTATCTGGCTGTAATCTTATTAACTTTTTAAACTCCTTTAGTGATCCATCAATAGCTCTATGGTCATCAGGAATTTCTTCGCAATAATCTACAAATGTTTTCAGCCACTCATGTGGAGATTGACCAACAAAGGGTGGTGGTTGACCATGATCGCCACACATCACCACAGCAGTATTCTTCAATAACAGCTAATCAAGAAATATTTTTAATACCTCAAGCGACACCGTGCATATCTCGTCCCAGATAATAATTTTAGGAATGTGTTTCTCGCCCATCCGCGATGGAGTCCATGCGTCTCCGCACCATCTAAAGAAACTATGATATGTACACGATTTTACTCCTCGTTCTTTTATTTCCCTGGCGAGTTTATGTGTCGGTGTCAAAACTATCATATCAGTACAATTACTAAATAATTTAATCGCGCGTGTTGTTTTACCTGAACCACCACACCCATTAAGATAAACGGTTTTATGTCTAGCTACGGGATCACATACAGATGGTGCCGATGACATCGTTGATAGCTGATTATTCTTATAATATGTTCTTATAATTTCAACATCGGCGGATTCAGAATAACTGATTATATCCTCGCGTTTTATTCTCCATTCGCCCCATGATGCATGATCGTTAATACGCAATTGTTTTAGAATCCGCATATTTTTTGTTTATATAAAATGAATCTGTCGCGACTCTGACTGCGTAACGAGGAAATCTGTTTATCATCGATAATAAATTTATCGAAACATACGCTAACATCGAAGATCTTAAATGAATAAACTGCGGTGACTCGCCATCAGTATAGCTCACAATTGTACCTACTTTTGTTCCGTCTGATAAATAAGCACTACTTCGACCTATAAAAGTGTTTTTCTCCGTTGCATCAGCGATTATAAAATCGAGTTCAGCATCGTCCATGATTAATCTTGTACACGCTCGTTTATGATCATATGATCCTCCTTGCGTAAATTTACCGATTATTTTTTTCTGCCGAGATCTTTTGCAAATTTCTCATCACGCTCTCTTCTGTATTCACTAACAATATCATCTTCAGGATTAGGAAAATCTCCTTCAACATCATTAAATACATCCGGTTCAGGCAACCAAACCTGTTTCTGCACGTGGTATGATATAATTGCTTCACTTACGCATAATGACATTAAAATTCGCGCATCAAGCATATACTTTACTAGTACTATTGGAGCCTAACATCGCTCTGAAAAATGTTTTCCAAACCACGCATAAACAATCGGATGGAGATCCTCGTAAAACTCGAACGACTCTATACAAGCGAATCCGGTTAAATCAGCAGGTAAAGGTCCGTTTATCGCTACTCTGGTCATCTCGTGTGTCGGATGTCCAAATCTCTTAAAGTATTCAGAACACTCTCCGTATCCAAGAAAACTTCCAGGATAACACGCTACCATATCAACTGAGATAACGTCATTATAATCGTATTTAGTGTTCCACAATCCGCCGTGTCCGTATTCGATACAACTTTTCTGGACATCTTCAAGAAATTCTAATCGTGTCGGTTTCCATAAATTTTTCTCCTGAGCGTAGTGAGCAGCGACTGATGGAACGGTAAAACAATTATTAAGTAATTGTTTAACTTTATCAGATGTGTATTCGAGGCGTTGTGCAAGATCTTTCATTTCCCCATGGAGAGATTCTGTACGATAAATATCACCATTAGATCGTACAAACTGATCATGATGATCATATTCTGAACTCTGAAACAGCCAAACAGATACAGGGTCAATTTTACTGATATTTCTGATAGCATCAAATACATGACCATTATAAAATTTAACCGTTCTATCTCGTGGAAATATTGTTACCGCCACAGTCCATGCATGTGCGTTATGATCAATAATATCTATAGAAGCTCCTCTTGATTTATATTTCGATTTGTACAAAATCTCCCCCGTTAACGTCTTCACCGTTATTGGGAATTTAAATTTCTTTCCCAGCTCAGCAACGTCTCTGATAGACGCTCCGGTATCTTTAACTGTTTCTGCCCAGGTGTTTATTTTTTTGCGTCGTAAATCCGTTAAACCGTTTCCGCGTATCGCGTTTGTGAAGTGTTCTGTAACCCGTTCAGCTACGCAATTTATTCTTGACAATTTCATAGGTTTGAGATCCCCAACGTCAGGTTTATTATTTAACGGGTATACCACGTATACAACCGCTGGCACATTGTATGATCGCTCGTAATACGGTTTATCAATACCAGTCAGTATTCCTGGTCTGGAATTTTTACTAATAACAATATTATCTCCTGACCTATGGACAGAGTCACGTTTGTCACGAATAATCCAGGTGTCATCGTCTGTCTTTACAAAAAATTTTATTAAAATAAAATATTTCTGAACAAGGTAGTCAAAAATCTCTTTTCCTCGTTTGTCATTCATCATATTAACGGTGTTTTTAATTCTGAATGTCGACCACACATAAGCCGCACCATCGTCGCGAAATTCCTTTTTGGCCTCATGGATACGTTTTGTTATATCTTTATTCATTAAAGCTAGGTCTTGCATAGAAAAACTAAATTTGTGTTTTGGCAGTCTGTCAAGATCAAATCTAGCTGCGGAAGGTTCAATCGCGAATAATTCCTGCATTATTATATTTAAGACAAATATATCTTTAATTGAATTTTAATCTTTTTGTATATGATTCAAACAAAGAATCGATGCCATTGGCTTATGATCGGATATACTTCTACTTGTAACAAAACATGCGTAAACGAATTCTGCGGCTTTCACATGCAATGTGTTAGACAAGGCAGTTTCGGACCAAAACCGTGTATGCGGTGTGGTGTGGGGGTCAGAGGAAAAACTCAGTTGTGCGCGCAATGCGGTGGTAAAAAATACAGAGAGCTGAAACGATATTACGATAAAAAAAACACATCTTCTGAATCTCCTATAAAGACCGAAGAAGATTATCTCGCTAGATTTTCAAAATAATGATTTAAACAAATAATATTAGTATATAAATGAAGCAAAATGAATTTGTGAAGCATCCAATAATCACTAATTATGAAGCATCTCGTGATGGTGTAATTAGGAACTGCAGATTAAAGAAACCAGTCGGTAATGTTAATAAATTTGGTTATCTTAGATTTACTGCTAATGACCAGAAAAAAAATTATTTCTCACATAGATTCGTGTTCGAGTATTATTTTGGAATCATCAAAGATGGACTCGTAATAGATCACATTGATGGAAATCCCAAAAATAACTTGCTTGATAATCTAGAAGCTGTTACGCAGAGTAAAAATTCTGCACGTGGAAATACAGGAAAGTGTAAAATATTCGGAAAGAGTGCTACTAAAGCCATAAATGCAGAGACTGGCGAAGAAATTGTGTTTAAATCAATTAATTCTGCTAGTAAATACTTTAACATAGCATCACCTTCAGTAAAATACGTGGCAGATAATATCACGAGATCTGCCTTTTCCAAAAGATTTCTACAAAAGATCAGGTTCACCTATCTACCAGAACATTCTTCATGAACCAATGTCTTTTTGCTTGTCAAAATTTATATTATATTATATAAAATGAAATTCAGCAAAATTGTTAAGATTTCTTGATTTAATCGTGTAAATACACATCAGATTTAACAAAATTGTTAAGATTTCTTGATTTAGTCGTGCAATCACCCCATCAAAATCAGTGAAGTTTGATCGCTTTTTCACTATCTTTTCATGTCAAACCCCCAGCAGATTCATGAAATTCAATCAGATTTATCAGATTTATTCAGTTTTATAAAACAAATATGTCAAAAATCATATTATATTATATAAAATGAAATTTATCAAAATTGTTAAGATTTCTTGATTTTATCGTGTAAATATCCCATCAGATTTATGAAATTGTTAAGATTTCTTGATTTAGTCGTGCAATCACCCCATCAAAATCAGTGAATTCTGTTCGCTTTTCTCGATCTTTTCATGCCAAACCCCCAGCAGATTTATGAAATTCAATCAGATTTATCAGATTTATTCAGTTTTATAAAAAAAATATGCCAAAAATCATAATATATTATATAAGATGAAATTCGGCGAAATTGTTAAGATTTCTTGATTTTATCATGTAAATACACATCAGATTTAGCAAAATTGTTAAGATATCTTGATTTCGCCGTGAAAACACCCCATCAAAATCAGTGAATTTCCTTCGCTTTTCTCAATCGTTTCATGTGAAATCCCCAGCAGATTTATGAAATTCAATCAGATTTATCAGATTTATTCAGTTTTATTAAAAATATATTAAAATTTATATTATATTATATAAAATGAAATTCAGCAAAATTGTTAAGATTTCTTGATTTAATCGTGAAAACACCCCATCAAAATCAGTGAAATTTGTTCAAATTCCTCATTTTTAGCCGTGAAAACTACCCTACAACAATTGAGAGTTTTCAATAATTTCATCGTTGTATAAATAATGATGCTATTATGCACATTATTCTATAAAATCTCAATAATATTTATATTTTCTACATTCTTATAAAACGCCTTGCGACCTAGCAGTGAATTGTATAGGTTATTTTTAGAAATGAGCTGGCATTGTGTGTTTCGTCCAACTTATCGATTATTTTAGTACCCTTGGCAACGTCTGATTAATACAGACTTTTAGCTGTGGGTTTTGTGTAAATACAGTTTCAAGCATTTGGAAACTGAAAATAAATTCACGTTTTACAATAAATTCTGATTTTATTAAGAAATCCACTGATTTTATTAAGAAATGCATCATAAATTCTGATTTTATTCTGTTACGCTAAGTACATTACGCTTAACTATAAACTAATATTTTCATTATGTATACATATTGAAGTCCGGTGGCCGATTGCTAACGCGCTGGATTTTCATGCTCGAAGTTCGTGGTTCGAATCTTGTGACTGGCAGATTGCCGGCGAAGGCGATTTGATGCCAAAATTTTTTATTTATTGGGCGTAGCCAGCCCTTCTACGTTTCAATAGAAACAAATTTGTACACTTCTCCCACCATTGTCACTTGGTGGGTGCAATTTTGCACTCCCTGGGTGATTATGATGGGAGGGGTGTGCAAAAATTTCTATTGAACGTAGAGAAGGCACGTAGTATTTTCCTAGGATAAGTTAGTTAAGTCTACATGTACTGTGTTGTCATTATAAATATATGTGTAAATACATTACTGTAAGTACATTACTGTAAATACGCTTGATTTAGGGCTACATAAAATCATAATGCCTAGACAGCCCTCTGAATTTCTAATATTTCGTTTCGATTAGGAATTCGCTGGGGGGGGTGTCTATGCGTCCATAAGATAAGTTTGTATAAACCTCTGAACTTGCTAGGATGACAACCTAGGGGTTTCACACGGGGTTAATATGCTCTAAATATGCTTGCTGTAAATACGCTACTGTAATTAAGATTCTGTGTTTTGTGTTGCCCTAGGATACGTTAGTTAAATTCTTAGAATTAAGTTTATATAAACCTCTGATCCTGCTAGGATGTTATTTGGCAACCTAGGGGATCACATGGGGTTAATGTGCTGTCCGTAATTAAGATATAATCGTAATCATGTGTATATAATCATCTTCATGTGTATATAATCATCCTAAAACAGTCCTTAGGGACTATTATTTTTATATTAAACAAACACTAATAATATAATGAATTCCGAAAATATTAATGTTATTATTTCTGCGATTAAAATATTACAACATAATGGTGTAAATATATCTGATAATCTTAATCCTGAAAAAATTCTGTCTGACTTTGAATCGTTAGAACAACGGAAATTAGAGAATCGGTACACACTACCATCTGATTATAAATTCATGAAGTTTATCCAGCAGGCAATGTTACAGTCGCTGGCAGCAGTTACAGATAATCAGGTAAAGCTGTTTGTACCTCTCTCAAACGCTATTGACAAAATTAAGTTAGAATTATCTCATGAATACGAACAGAAAAAGATCGTGAACCTTCGTATAAGACAATTAAGAGAACATTGTGAAAATGAGTATGGGAGTTAATGTGATAATGGCTAAACAAAATCCCTGGTAAGTATACAAGGTTATTTACTTATAATTTGATCTGCCCAGTAAAAAAGAATTATTCGATTCGGATATTATTTTTTTTTGTTTTTGTTTTTTAATGACGCATTGTGATAAAATCGCTATGATCTCACATACAGATTTATACTTAACGTTTCATTCTGTAAATCCAAAATACGTCCTTGCTGATCAGTATGTTTGAAATGTATCATCGATAATAACGGATTATGTACACGTAGATAAACGGGGTTAATTGGTTCAGATACAATTAAATACCCAGGAGGCGCTTGAGGGCTAAATGTATATAATATGTAGCCTTGCTGGGCCTGGCTAGATTTTGAAAGATCTACTTGATAGCTGTCATCAATTACATCACATACTAGATTGACTGCGATCGTTGATGTTATATTAACAATACCAGGCGAGATATGACGGCCTCCACGGTATGGATCATTATTATATTTAAGAATAACCGGTGGTGGCGCTATTTTTCTCCACGCTGCAATTACTTTAGGGAGATATTCATCAATAAGATCTACGAGTCTCTTTTTAAATCCGCGTGAATCTAGTTTTGGTATTGTAAACGTTTGTAATTGTTCTTCTGTTATTTTATAATGATCAAGAAATATTTTTATGAAACGTTCCTTTGAAGGTGATCTTTTATTTTCCTCAAGTATTTTTAGGATAAAAGTTCTATTAATGATGTACATATCCAATCTGAGTTTATTGAGATGCTGTATTATCTCAATAATGTTTTTTATCACGTCCTCGTTGTAGACCTGCGATAACGATAAAAACGAATTTTTTAAATCGTTGATTTTATTATTATGTTCAAATTAGATCAGAGAAACCAATTCATCGATCGGTTTTTCATAGGGAACGGTAACGTGTTCACCATCGACGAGTATAGGTCGTCCTGTTGCTGGATCACGTTTGAGGTCGATTACAGAACGATGACCATAACGAGGAAGCCACGTTCCATCAGTATCAGTATAATCTCTATCGTTTAACCAATCAAGCGAGTTGAGATAAACGTCAGGTATTTTTATGTATTTTTTTCTGCTATATAAAAATTATCTAGTTGTGGTTCTGGTGGTCCTTGATAAACGGGAGCAACATCGGGCCATCCTAACACTGATCTGATGGAACTTTGATAAATATCTACAACATAATCAGGGGAATTTATTTCAATCGCCGCTGATAATGTTGGTTCGTAAACAGTGATTGCTATTTTGGATTCTTTTCCTGTGATAGATTTAATTCTGCGTTGGAACTCATCATCAATCTGTTCTATTTGATAACTGCCCGTTGAAATTCCAACAACTTGCCAATCGGGAGTTCCATCAGGTTTATTCTTATTCGCAAATACAAGTGAATTATTTGGTGGTAGTCCACCAAACGATTTTGACCTGATATTTGGCCAGCTATGATAAACCCGTAATTGCGCTAATGCTATTTCACTTGCTGGAATTGCAGTTGGAAAGTTAACGCTAAATTCAGGATTGGTCGAACTTAATGATATCATAGTAGTTTTTGACGGCGTTGTATTAGTGACGATCTGTTGTGTATTAGGGACGATCTGTTGTAATGGCCTTAAAGCCGACATTATTTAAAATACTCCGTTATTTAATAGAACGCAATCTCATGAATTCAACCTTCAGTCGCGCAAGTTACTTTATCACTAAATGCTTCATCGTAGGTTTTCATTATCGTTGCGAACTCCTCATCAGATATTTTACCATCGCTGAGATACGCAGAAAGATACGATGATAGTTTAGAATAAGATGTTGTTGCTGTGTGTGGTTTTGTTATATACTCTTGTAATTTATCATTTGTACACGTAGATATCTTTTTAGCGATAATATTGAGAATGCCTGCGCATGTTGTTGCCGTTGAAACGACGATTGTTACAACTGCAGGTGATGTCATTGTTATTGTTGATAATAATAACCCCGTTCCAGCAATAACAGCGGAAACTGAGTAAACAATTATATCAATAACAACCATACGTCTGCGATATTTTTTTACTTTTACTGTATAATCGTCGATGATATTTTTTAGTTTGATTTGACACTCACATACTTGAGCGTATCTGTGACGTTGAACGTCGATAAGTGAATCCGTCACTCGATTCATTATACTAACAACGTCATTTAATTAAGCTTCAGCTACGAATTCCAGGCACCACCAGTAACGTCTCGGGGGCATTTCCGTTGATGTCAACGTGAATGTTTCTTTGATGTCCTTGGTTAGCATCACCAGCAGAGGATTATGATATACATTCGGTGATGATGAAGTGGCCGCAGTAATTTCCGAACCGTACAGGGATAGCCTGTATAACCCTGTTACTTCTGCGGTATGTTCGAGAGTTTTATTTTGCGATGTCCATGTTGTTGATCCTGATGCTACTGTGTATACCACATTGACGATCTGATTGTGAGGAATTTTAATCAGATTAGTTTTTTGAACAATACTAGGTATTCCACTGACAATATCGTTGAGTTTCATGTTAATATCGGAGAGTTTGATATCAACGATTGGTGGAGTTCCAAAAAAATCATTAATAGATCTGTTCACGTTTCTACGAAAATTTAAGAAAGTTTGTACGTGATTAGTAAAATTAGTATTAATTGTAGTCATTTCATTATTGATTGTTTTTATTGCTGTTACTTGATCGCTAGCGATCTTAATGTTGCTATCGGCTACATATTTCTTCGTTACAGTGTCGAAATCTGATTCTGGTGTTCTAAGATTATTAATACCATTATTATTCATGTTGAGACATGCACGCATTATACCACCATTGACTAATACGTACTTAGATTATTGATCATCGACGTATTTTTTTGCTGCTGCATCTCTATCTGCGGCTGGGTTTCCAAGGTCTATAATTTTATTTCGGTTCATGATAATGTGACCCGTGAATGAATCACCAGCTCGCCTGATAAAATTGTTAACTGACTTACCGGAATCTTGTATTTTACCTTGATCAGAAAAAATAACGATATTATTAATAACCGCGGTGGGAATTCGTATAAGAACATCTAACAATTGTATATTACTCGTTTTTAATCGTCCTTGTTTATCCTGAAAAACAACGACTTCATTTTGATCCACACTTGTAATATTTAATAAATCATCGATTTCATTTCTGAGCTGTTCAAGAGTTGCGTATTTAGATAAATCGACCCCCTGCTGAGCTTTGCGAGAAGATCTTCCATAAATATCTACCATTATATTTACTGATATCTGTTTAAGTGTGACAACGTGGTATATTCATGCACGACTTTATGAGGTGGTGTTGTTGATTTTGATACAGCATCAAGTACATTAAGTACTTCTCGACCGCATATCGGCGGATCCGTTATTTTTTGTGTTGGTAATGTTGAATACCAGACTTTAGAACGCATCGAATTCTGAGCAGTATTTACATATTTTAAAAATTCCTTTGGTGGTGCCACCCATACGAATCAAAATAAATAATTCCACGTGGATCAATTGCATACGCCACCCAATGAGTGCCTGAACCAGAGTTTTTATCGAGATTAATAATACCAGTTTCATGTTGCATTGCAACGGTAGGTAATTGATCACGCATGAAAACCCCTCTAAACTTTTTTATATTCAGTTGCTTAGCGGCATTAAGTAAATCAAAATTGGACATAGGAAGAATCATCTAATTCGATGACGAAGTTACCGGGGCAGTCTTAGACCTTTTCCGTACCACGAATGTGGGGTCCCTGGCAATCTTAGACTGCGACCGTATGCCGGGCCTGATAATCTTAGACGGCCCGGCTGTGGAACGTTTGGTGCTCTTAGACGTCTTCCGCGTTGCTTTGCCCGTGATCTTTTTTTAAGTTTTCTGCGAGCATAATTCCTTGACCCGTTGCTTTCTTTAACGCCATTTCAGCAGCGGTTCCAACAGCGCCTAATGCAGCTGCTTTTACAACAGCTGGGGCTGCAGCGGCTATTAATGCTGGTATTGCAGCGAGTAGCGGGAATATACCACCCGTTTTAACGATGTCTTTAATGACACTCGCAGAAAGATTAAGTTTTATACCTTTATTCAATTTTTTTGCTTTATTGAACTGATTATGCTGGCGTTCTGATAATGATAGCTTATTCGGACCACTCGCGATTTGTTCTCGCCGCAGTGATATTTTTGCCGCACAATTATTTTTTGATGATGATTTTAGCTTTTTAATCTGACCAGGAATCAGACTGACATTAACTAGATGTGACATTTTATAATTATTGTGAGCGATCTAATTACATGTTTCCTACTGGTGCATCAATAACTTTCATTCGTCCACCAACACCTTCAAGCAACATCGATTTATCGCTAAGTATAACAGCGACAGCTCTGTAATTAGCAATAGCTCCTCGGTTTACGCGAGCTCGAAAATATATGTCAACGACTGATTGTCTGGTTAAATCTAAATGTTCCAGCGAAAAGTAATAAATCGGATATAATGTTGTAAAATCTAACTGTGATATTTGTAAACCAGAATCGATATTCTGATCACGTCCCATGAATGTCATTAATCGATGATATACACGTGCTACATGATTTAACTCAAAATTTAACAAAATATCCTCGGATGGTTCTTGATGTCCGTTTATCCTTAAAGAAACCTCAGAAACACCGAGTTGATCAAATATCATTATGCTTCGATTTTGTGAGTTTACTCGTGCAGAATCTTGTAATGCAATAAATATATGTCGCGGTGCAGAAACACCTTGTTGTGATGCTATTTGCCAAGTAAATAAACCATTAATGTTACTCTGGATAGAATCTGTGGTCATTCGCAACCATGATAACATCGATTTACCACCTTGGCTCATAAAAGAAAGAAGACGTTCTTCTTCAGATATTGTTGGAATCATTACTGGCATCCACAGAGAAAGTTTTGTCAGAATTACTTTACCAGCATCACCAATAGGTCGCCATATCGCATCATCATCAGTAGCTTTTCGCACAAGTACAACTGTGTGTTTGGCTCCGAAAATGACTTTTCTAACATTTCTACAAAATCCAAATATATGTGATAATGGAATTGCACATGAAAACGCTCTTCTATTTCCTTGTAACATTGATCGACGTGCTGTAAATCCTAAATTAAATTCTGGATTAGCACCATGAACCACCGGATTTACATCAGCATCAGCGGCGCCGGCGAAGTTTCTTGGTCGTCTTATATTATATTGTCTGTTGTCAGGGTGGTCAGAAGTATCCTTTACAGACATCATTGATGGACCAGCTGATCTTGAATAATCATCACTATATCGCGCAAGACCAAGTATCGTCGTGGCAACGTCAACATTTTCATGACAGATCTCAATCTCTCGTGAATAATGACATATGCTGCGCTTTTAAATAACGCCATGATGCCATTATCAACAAAACCAACCCTAACATCGGCGTTGTATTCAGTATTATCTGTTTTTATAATCTCACCTTCTACTTCGATAAACGCTTCAGCGGGTAAGAAATATCTGCTTGTATCCTGAACTTGTATCTCAATTCGCCCACGCTCGTCAGGTGCACGTGCGTCATAAGAATAATATTGATAATCGCGCACAGATTCATCTTTTAAAACCGGCGCATCCATGTCAAACGCGGGATCAGATATACGCTTGAACATTATTTATTATTATCTTCTTCGTTTAACACGAAGACCGCTTCCTGCTATCAGACTAGCGGTTATATGTTTTTCTTTTTCTGACATTGGTACACCAGCCAACTCCGCTAGTTTTTGATTAGCAGCTTGATTTATTATTTTGCTGACATTTGCGGGCATCAGTTCAGTGCTGGCCAGTTTCACCGGCTGAGGTCGGACCGCTTGCGGTCTGCGTATTAATCGCGCTAGTCTATCCTTGATCGCTGAAAACGCTTTGCTAGCAACATCACCAACAGCGCCGATAGCTTTTTCACGAACAACGTCAATAGCTTTCATTGATAGTTGCTTTGCGATAGGTATTGCTTTTGGGGCTATCCTTCCAAATAGACCCTGAACAACATCACCTAGTCCATCTCCGTAGGTCGTTTTGTATACTGGTAATCGTGAATTTATTACCCTGACCATGGTTGGTCTATGAGTGTGTACGATCATATTATTATTAAGTGATTTTATCACTAATTGCATCTAATTACATACTCAGTCGCTGTAATAATCATCGGTGATTTCATTAATGAGGGACCGATACACATTAATATCCATAACACCACCTGTAAATAATCGTTTACAAATATCAGCTGCTTCATTAATGATTTCTGGGGAATTATTGCCAGCTCGTTTTCCTCCAATGAGAATTTCTAGTCGATCAACATCAGCAAGGACGTTATTGGGACAAGTAACAAGGCCACTTCCTAAACCACTTCCAGTTGCACCAGGATCATCACTATATTCTTCTTTTTCTTTCTCCTCCTCCAGTTATTGTTGTCGTTTTTGTTGTCGTGATTTCGATCGTTTTGCTTTTTTTAGTTGTCGTGATAGTTCTGGTGATGGTTGTTCTCGTCGTTGTGGTAATGGTTCAAATTGTTGTGGTTGTTCTCGTTGTCGTGGTAGTGGTGGTAGTAATTGTGGTGATCGTTGTGGTGATTCTGGATAATCACGTAGTGATTGTGGAAATTGTTGAACTTGTTCTCCAAGTGTTTTACTGGTTTCTGTAATTTAAATTTTCGTGATGGTTCAAATTGTGGTAATGGTTCAAATTGTGGTGATGGTTCAAATTGTGGTTTTTGTGATTCAAATTGTTTAGTTCTTTCTTCTATATACATATTTACAGCATTATCAAATCTATTAAAATTAATAATATCCTCATTGGATCTAATTTCTGTAGTATTGGTAGCAATGCGATATAAATCTTTAATCCAATTTTCACGTTTTAGAGATTTAACATGTTCTGGTTTTACATATTTTTGTTTTTCATCATATCCAAACGCGGCAATATTAAGTAATTGATTTGGGTCCTTGATAGCAGCAATACCTTCAGGTGTAAATTTATTCATTATCTTAATTCTGGTTCTTGGTGGTTTAGGTTGTGGCTGTGGTTGTGGTTGAGCTGCTTGAATTCGGGCAGCAATATCAACAGGTAATGTTTCAAGAGCTCTTTGTGTTGCCTCAGTTGCTGTAATAATTTTCTTTGTTGGTTCGACAATTGGTTTAAATAATTCTTCTGCACCTTCTGCAAATTCCACTTGAGACTCCTGACGAGCTTGTAGTTGTTGTTTAACTAAATCACGGACGGGTAAATATTTTTTGATTGCCTGTAGTCGCTCTCGAGCTAATCTAGCTGAGTGTGGTTCTCCAATCATTATTGATAATATCTATAATGGCCGTTTAATTTACAGCAGCAGAGGGGGTGGACTACCGATATCGAATGACCAACGCGTAAACGAAACAAATAAAAAAACGCGTCAGAGATAAAGTAACGTGATATAAAGTTAGGGGTTGCGGTTTAGCGTTACTGACCTTATTTTTTCAGCACTCGTAGGAACCTTCATTTTTCATAAATAAGGTCTCTACAAAAATGGTCTGTTCACCCCCTCTTCTGCTTGATTACATCTGATCCTTAAACTTTATACTGATTACAACTGACGTTACTCTCGTTTCTTTCAGCTGACTCTTTAAACAAGCGCCGTTGGTTCCCACTGTTTAGTTTTAAGTAATTATGATAATATAGTTTTACATCCATCCTAATATCTTAAATTACTATAAACGGTAACGATGATGTAAGAATGTCAAGAAGTACATCTAAACGACAGCTAACTCATTATTTTTTTCAGATCGCCTCTGAATATTCAAAATGATGCAGAAAATAAGATATCACTTTCTTATATCATCCTCTTTGGTGTTTATTTGTTTCATGGTGTACTATACAAATGACTCTAGGAAAAGTCACAAACACTTTAATTCCATCCATCAATCGGAAAAATATTTGATCAACAATTCCTTCAACAGCAATACCTTGAGTTATGGGTCTACCTGGGAAAATGACATACCATTGCTTACCTTGTTTACGTCGTGGATCGATCGGCCAGATAAACATGTGGTGCAAAATAGGACTGTCGAAAATTGGATGTCTTTCTGGCCTTTAGTTCATCCTGTCATTTTCACCAACGATACTACGTTAGGCAAACAATGTCTTCATCGGGGATGGAGCATACTTCCTCTCAGAAGAACAGGTGCAGGAGGAGTACCGGTTGTGAAATATATGTACCTGGACGCCATGAAATATTTTAATTCTACGTTCTACGCATTTTCGAATAGTGATATCCTTTTCAACGACGGTCTAATTAAGACCTTACTGACTGTCAAGCGACTGGGACAGGTTTATAATAATTTTCTTGTGGCCGGTCGTAGAACCAATATTGACTACAAGCTAGCTTATAATGCTTCCGATTGGAGAAACCTTACCATAATATCAAAGAAAGGACGTCTTTCCGGACCTAAATCCTCAGACTATTTCATTACAACCAAGGGTTATCCATGGAAAGACATGGAAGAAATAGTAATCGGCCGTCCACGGGTGGATATCTGGATAATTCAGTCTTCTAGATTAAAGGGCATCCTTGTCATCAACGCTACGCCAACTATACTAGCCCTACATCAAACAACAGAGACAGGTAACTTGGAGGGAGCCTCAAAACCAAATAATTCCTATAACGTTCTGCTTCTGCAAAAATTAAGAAAAGTAACGATAAGTTATGAGCTAGGACAGCCTGGGTGTGGAGAATTTGTTACAGAATCTACAACTGTGGGTGATGTACGTCTTGTTAGACAAAATGTATCAAATGAATGCACACTTCTGTAATGTGATAATAGATGTAATATTGCTAAACGTGTCTTCTCACGTGATTATGCTGTAATTTAAAGCAATGCTTATCTCTATTGTACAAGACCTCCAACTGCCCCAACACACACACACACACACACACACACACACACACACACACACACACACACGCACACACACACACACACTAAGATCGTCACCATTTCTGAACTTGGCTTTTGGGTGTTAAAAACTACTGAAAATAAAGAATTATGTTTTTACCCTCCAAATATGTAATACGCCAGAATATTGTTGTTGCTCAGTCCCTCTGTAACTATGCCCATGTTACACCCGTCTGTTCTTAAAAGTTTAATTTATGGATCATATCTCTCAAACAGCTTAATGTATCTCCATATAACTAGAGGTTGGGATGTGCCTTTTGCCACTCACAATTGAGTGGCCGAGTGGTCTAAAGCGCTCTCCGTTACGGATCACTGCCATCTCACCTTTGTCTGCGTGGGTTCGAGTCTAAGATTCGGCGAATGTGGATATGTGAGAAAGCTTGCCAGTAGCTTCTCGTGGGTCGGTGGTTCTTTCCGGGGATTTCCCGGTTTCTTCCTCCACCATTAATACTGGCCGCCATGTATAGCTTATCTTGTGCTGAAAAATGGCGTTAAGCCCTACAACAACAACAACAACAACAGTACACAATGGTGTATTAATGGATTTGAACGTTCGAAAAGACCAGTAAGCAAAATTTATATTCCTAATCTTTAATATATGCACAGCTCATGCTACTGATTAATAGTTTTTAATGATTCTATTGCAACAAATGCTTACAGTTGACACATTTTACAAAATTGCACATGTTTAGGCATTGAATCCCCAATACCATAACTATACATGTTCCTTCCGTATACTCATCTATTCGTCCATCCATTTTCTGTCTGTCTGACCCTCTAGCTATCTATGTATCTATACGTCTATCTATCAGGGACAATAATTTATAATTTCATCAGAACGTCTTTTCCACCTGACTTCCCTTTCAATTGATTTCAGAGTTTACATCTTTAGATTTTGTTTGGATGGCATCATGACCATCTCATTCATATGAGTGAAATATTGCTGGACTTTGTCATGATTCTGCTGGACTTTGAATATTGCTGAATATTGCTGGACTTTGTCATGATTCTGCTGGACTTTGAATATTGCTGCTCTTCACAAAACTTCTGTTTTAGAAGAATATTTTAAAAAATAAGCCTGATAGGTTACTTCAATTACCAGCATTTAATATGTTACATTATACCAAGTCGTTCCTTGTAATTATTTTCATATTTTTTGTTTGTTTATTTTTTTTTATTTTTTTTGTGTTTGTGTGTTTCTTTACATTACGATTTGACTATATCATATTGATCTCAGATTATTGTTGTGTGTTAGATACTTGCCAAAGCGAGATATAATGAAACCTTCGATGAAAACTGCGCCACAATTTCGTGTTCGTGAGACCGCAGAGAACTACATCTTAGTGAATGTATTGAATCGCTGCACACTTTTCCCATGATGCTCAATGCCCATTAGTTTGGTTTGCTGTTTCGAATACTCGCTACAAGAATACTGCCAACAAGACTAAATAATCGGGAGACAGAGTTTACTATTTACTTTCCTATGATATTGGCTTGCCAATTTGGGCAGGCTACTAGCAACTGAGTATGGAATTATTATGTTCTATTTAATTCTCTACGATTCAAGGTCACGAACGTGATTATAATGAGGTATTACCTCGATTAGAATTAATATTATATAGCTGTTTTATGAACATTTATTATCAATAGAAGACTGGTAATGCAGCCATTCACTCACAGAAAAATATTTTTGGCTTCATTTATTATTTCATATACTAATGAAACAATCGATCTGCTATTAGAGAAACTAGGAATCAAAACCGACTTTAAGTACACAGCCTCACGTTTACCTGCCATGATTTCTTGTGTTAGCAAATATTGGTATGACGTAAAGTTAAATGTGCAGAAAATAAGAATTTGTATAGACTCTTTCATTTGATAAAGTGTCCGGAATCTCAGTCATCTCATCTAATGCCTCATGGTTAAACTTTTCTTTCTTTGAGCGCTCATGATTCCCATTACTGTTCATATTCTCTGCCATGAAGTTAGGTATCATGAATGATTCAACCTCTTCCATGTACTTTTTAGTTTATGTACTCCAATGCATATAATTCAAACTGTTTCCATTGGCTATGCGGTTGATCAGTGGAACAGTTTTCGTTATTGATCTCGATCAATGATAAATACTGAATTAAGTGATCGATGGTAACATTTTCATCGCCATATCCTTCCAGTTTTCTAAAATTAAGCCATTTCCGGGTGATCTTACTTGACGTAACACCCAACATTTTCAACGCTGTATCTGGTTTAATATTTTGTTTTAATGTCTGTATATCAGAAGCTCTTGATGTTTTATATAATCTGAAAGTTTCTTCACTATGGTACATTTTCCATTATTGGTTTCCAATTTCATTCTATCCATTGGATGTAATATTTATTTC
>JAECUM010030217.1:0-36965 GCA_016617855.1 Megalonaias nervosa
AAATAAACATCTGTTTTATCTTCATTCATCATAATTTATTTATTAAACGAATATTTTCTCAAACATATTATAATAAGTCTCGTCATACAACTAAAACCCAACCCCTGTTAAATTTTAAAAAACGTGAACCCTTTCGAAACTTTGCGAGCATGAATACCAATCCGGTGTGAAAATTCTGTATATATAAACGATTACCTCCAACATCGGGAACGGCCAAACCACTTCAATACGCTCTATTGGGCTTTCGCCATATTCGTCCACCTGGGTTAGATACTGCTTGAGTAGTTCCTGACCCTTGCTTTCGCTTATATTAAGGCGTTCGGGTGCCTTTCGACTTTTCTTCCCGCTGTCTTGCTGCAAAGATCGGTAGTAGACAGCAGCCTCCTTCGCACCACTTTTGTCCGATCTTATCTCACACATAGTTGCCGTACACGAAAGCTGACTCGTAGGCAGAAGATCGAAACCAAGCAAAAGGTTAATCAACGAGCTCTTTCCAGCGGTGGTTTCACCTAAAATTGTAAAGATATGTGCTATGCTTATTTAGATCCAAATTCCTTCTCTCCATATCACTCTCTATTGATTTCGTATCATTATAGAAAAATTGTGAGTCATGCTAGAAAGAGAATTAAGTTTCTTCGCTCTTACATGTTCCAGAACAATCACCTGCTTCTCCGCCGTAAGGACCGCTTAACACCAGAACGTTAGCTGTCGCAAATAGTATAAGAACCTAGCGCCTGTGTGTATCATGTATAATTGTTACAACCACTAAGTACATTCATTCACCATTCGTACCTGCTAGTAAAGATTGAGTCAGGAAGTCGAAATGATAACGATTTCTTATAATAATATCTTATTTTGGCTTATGAATGATACAAGTTTTTCAACAGACTGATACGAATAATAAATGTCATTTAGCTATTTCCTTCTTAGAATATCATAATCTGGTCAATCACAAACGAAGTAGAATTAATCGTGTACAGTAGAACTTCGATTATCCGTCAGGGTACGGGACCGAGACCATGACGGATATAAGAATAGACGGATACTAGAATATGTTCATTAAAAGTATTATACAATAGACCGGGTCATCAAAAAAATCATAATATCTACATATGTACATGTACCTGTTTTTAATATTTTGACGAACAATGCCCTGACGGTTAACAGAGACTGACAGTTAATCGGGTGCCGGATAATCGAAGTTCTAATGTACCTAGCAAACTTTTTTTTCTTTACAAGCAACAATACCTCTGATTTGTCTCAACTATACTGTACCTTACTGCTACAATTTTCAACATAAGCGCTGAGCACCAGAATTTAACAAGCAATGTCCTAAACAAAAGTGATAATCCGCATAAAACACATTTTTTCCCGTCCTAATTCAGTTTTGTACATACTATCATATAAACAATTTGTGAATTGTTAACATCCCTTTTCTGGTTTTGGAAAGCCTAAAACCTTATTCTTTGCTAAAATATACAGTAAAAGTGCTTTCGTCTCCAGTGTCTGGAATCAGCAAGAATTCATAGATCAGAAATAAGTAACATATCGTTTTACCTCGAAAGCACAGTTCAAACAGCTGGCTTCATCTGATCTTTATAACATTAAATAACACTGGTGGGAATATAGAGTTGAAGGCATTCTTACAACCGGATATACTGAATACTTTTATATACGCATGGGTGGAAGACAAGTGCCTGATAGACGAAGCACAACAAGGTTTAAAAACAAATTCTCCAGATGCAAATATAAGTTTACTATTCAGGTTTTAGTTCACTAAATATATCACTAAATGAAAAGGTACATTTTTTGGCTCTTTGCATATATTTATTTTAAACTTTCGATAAAATTATGGTTGTAACTTATACATAAATAAGATTATAAATTGTAGAATAATAAACATTTAAATGGAAAAGCTGTGTCTGAGCACCTACAATTTTAACTTATTAATTCAATCATACATTAGGTGACAGTCAAGGCTGTATCATGAGCCCTATCATGCTTCCCTTTTTATTAATGGTTTGATTGCACAGATTAAGCCTGAATGCAATAGAGTAGAACCGGTGTATTTGTTTGAGAAGATATTGATGATAATTTGCAATACTTAACGTTGATGGTGTTGCTAACTATGCAAGAACAGTAGGACTTCTGCAACGAAATTTTAATGTTACTGAACGTGCGTGTCATAAAACTGGTATGATAATTAATCTAGAAAAGAAAACCAAAAAGGACAATCTTTGTTTTCAAACATTTGGAATATCTGACGCAAAACGAAGTTTGGGTTTTCAAAGAAAAATGTATTGAATGTGTGCATTTTATTACAAATATATGGGATTAGTTTTTACTTCAAAATTAGTTTGGAGAATGTAATGGAAAAACTAGCAGTCCAGGCAACTACATGTATTTTGAATTATCAAAAACTATTTGACTGCTTTCTTTTAGACAATGATTTTAAAATGTTTGATTCTGCGACATAAGCCAATTGCTTCAGAAGTTGGTGGATAATAGAGATATTTCATATATATATATATATATATATATATATATATATATATATATATATATATATATATATATATATATATATATATATATATATATATATATTTCTTCAGAGAGGATTTAGGGTTTCTAAAACAATTAATAATATGAATGTGTTAGGGGAGAGCGGAAGATATTCACTTTGTACCTAGTATTTCTTACGATGAATTAAATACTATCTGAAGTCCACACTTTGCGCAAAGAAGACAACTTTGTTACTGTTTGGGTCGTTCTTCCCATCATGGTTATCAGAGCCTGAATGAATGGTACGATTGTTTCATGTGCACACTGATAAAACTGAATACTTATCATGTCACTGCCCAGGATTTTGTTGTTGATTTTAAGGAAATTTCTCACAATTTCATTATTTGCAATAGGACTAGTCATCTTCTTGTGCATGAATGTAAATATTCTATGATCGTATTTTGTATTGCAAAATGAGTCATGTGTAGAGCGAAAAATGTTTCATTAATAACTTTCAAGGTTGAGCAAAATTAGTAGTACAAGTTAATATCACGTGATTCAGTAAGAAGAGGAGTTTTTGGAAGGAGGTCATGGGTGTCATTAAAAAAAAAATGCAATTGACCTGTTTCCTGATTAGCAGGTGTAAACCCTTGTTTACTGAAAGGAGTATTTAGAAATACCAGATAAATCATTCAAAGCCCGAGCATTACATTCTCGCAATTTCGTATTAGCTTTTTATATAAAGAATTATTATGAGGAATCATTCATTCTTAAAAGTATGTGAGAGTTATTGAGAGGATTAAATTATTTATTTAATTTTAATCATTCGTTGGAATTTGTATGCTCTAACATTCATCCAAAGACTATTAGGACATATAATTGATGTACGGAATTACTGTGAAAAAATCAAAGACATTTGGATTGGTAGCTATATTGGGATTACCGTGAATTCATTTTAACACATTTTGATTTATAACATAGTGAGTATTTTGCAGTATTGGTACAGACATCATTCGGAATACTTTTGGAGCTTATTCGGATGAGTTAGAACTATTAGAATTGACAGAAATTTTAGGATTTTCGTTCACCATACATTAAGTTAGATTTAATTCTTTTACTTTTGTAGTTTTGGGAAATAACTTAATAATTTCAATTACACAAAAACTGTTGGTATTGTTCTTTCCTGCTACGTAGTTAAAGACCGTAGATTCGTAAGATTACACTGAATACTTATCAGCACCGTAATCAACATTATATTCATACACAAAGTCAAGCGTGTCGTCTTGGATAAAATCTTTCAAAATTGTTAATTCTAACATCTCTTGAAAAAAAAGGATAAGAATTTTTATATTCGACTTTTAATTTCAGATAACTCATTCCTTAACAGTTCAATGCATTCATCGTTAATATTATTATACTTAGGATACTTTTCAGGGGAGATATAAGTATAACTAGCTATTATATATTTATCAGTAAGTAAAGCTGACCGTTTTTAATTAGTAAAGAACACAATTCTGAAACATATCACATACCCTTTTCACTAATACATTCAATCTGACACATTTACGGATGAAACGGTTTCTCCTCCCGAGATTATACATTCGACAATTTATGGTACATTTTTACGAACGTAATTATTAAACGCACAGTCTTCAAGAAAGTTAAACGCACAGTCTTCAAGAAAGTTATCAAAGTCCTTAGGTGACCTATGCCAAGTTTTAAATAAGCTCATAATGTAAAATTTCTTGCAATGTGGAGGAAACGAGTTATGGTGTTTTTACTTTTAAGCCTACTATGCGCCATTGCAATGTGCTTAGTTCAACACGTGCGATATTCAGAATAGCCAAAGGGGGTTTAGCTGTATTCTATGTGTTTTACGGAATTCCTTTGTATAAATACGAGACATCCCTTGATCTGAGATTTCCAACTGTGATATCTCCATAAATGTCGTCCCGTGTACCATCACATTATTGTTTTCCTTATGAATTATTTGGGCATAAGAACGTGGTATGGTATTCTGCTATTCTGCATTAAGGGGTTTGAGTTGATGAGTAAGTTTCACCTGCTCGATGTTCCAGTGTTCAGTCATATATATATATATATATATATATATATATATATATATATATATATATATATATATATATATATATATTCTACCCAAGAATGGTTCGGAATTTTACCGTCACATCCCAACAGTATGAAAAATGTCGTTTTCTTTTTCCTCTGGGTTTCCTGGTTACAAATAGTTCGGTATGATAGACTCCTCGCCTACCTATTTACCACCCTACCAACTCTAGACGACATTTCTAAATCCACCACATAATTCCTTCAGAGTGCCAACTTTTGAACTATTTAAAATTTTGCTCATATTAGGGCTTTAATTTTCAAAACGTTTTGCAAAATTCTGGAGCAATTACACAGGAGCAAAGTTCAGTCTGTTTCTAATCGTTTAGCCATTCGAAAGTTGGAGAAAATTGGAATCTTTTTCCATCAAGGAGCAACAAACGGATTATACCGGCTCTACATACCTGCTATGAGAATGGTGCACTCATTTTTGCTAAGTTCCGCCGGTCTGTCTTGGAACTGTTTATCGATATCTGAAGCAAATAGATAAATCAATATAGGCTTTTCTTATCATTTCTTTTTAATATTTGATTCTGTTGTCATGAAATACCAGAGGTTCGAAATGACGTTGTCTAATGCATTATATTCTTTTACTCCAGCTTTGTAAAATAAGGTTCGTTTTAAGTAGAGTCCTCGCATAGTTTCGTAACAGGACGAAAGATAGATTCAAATTCAGACATTAGTTACTTGGCTTTGTAAAAAAGCAATGTTTTTTCAAAGTACTTGGGGCGTGGGGGGTGCAAACCCGCGAACCCCGGATCGAAACAAATATACATTTATGAGGGCAAACAAACAAATCGTTTTATAGAGTAAATTTTCTTTATAGACAGGTTGCTAAAATTATGCTAGGGTAACGCTTATAATGCATATGTTTCTTGACCCCCTCCCCACGATTCCGACCAATAGCTGCATCATATGGACCACTTGCCTACTTGCTTACGCCCCTCTAGATAATATTTCTCGATCGGCCTCTGAAGTATAAGACAGGCTAAACTTAAAATTCACACATCTGAACTATTTTATCTTGCGGTCATGCTTATCAAGGACCCATTTTCTTTTCCTAAAAGAAATGCGTGTCTCAAACAAATCAGTTAAGAAAAGAAGATCTCAATATTAAAACGAGACACAGTGCAACAAACGTACAATTTAAAAATGTATTTATTCTTTTTGTACTCTCATTTTCACGCATCTCAAAGGAGTGTTGATTTTTACAAATAGTTAATAACAAATAAGTTATAAGAAAATGTCTGTCGCCAAAGCAAATAATGTTTAACTTGCTGCCCTCCTAGAATATTTGAATGCTAAATATTTACTCCGAATTACTATCAGACGTATTGCTAAGACCTTAGACTGGTTGAAAGAATAGATCTCTTTATTAGTAAAATTCGATTGTATTTCAATATTATGTCTCTGAATAGACTGAATACTGAAGTGGCTGAAACGCTAACTCTTCACCCATGTGGGCCGCAATTTATATTCAAGATACGAGTAATAGTACGCTATAGTGGTCTTTTAATGTCTGTTTACGCTATCACCGATAGTGACGTTTCAATATCAATACTTGCAAGCAAACACCACTGCCTTTGCAGCCTTACCTCGCAGAATGGTTATCGTTTGTATTTTATTTTAAAACGTCCAATCTTCGGCGTAATAAAGTGATTTAGTTATTAAGGTTTTATATGCCAAAATAATAATTTGTCGATAATTTTTGTGATTTTGGTAAATACCTTTAATAATATGTAACGGAGAGAAACATTTCTGTACAATCGACGGAGACAAAACAAAATCTCTCTGCCGTTAATTGTTTTAAACACTCATCGAACGCATAAGATATGGTGAGGTTTGTATTCAACAAGGAGATCTTGTCTTGCAATAGACGCCAGGAAACCTAACTGAACAAACCTAACTAAACAAAATTAAATTTTACCCATGAAAACTTGGTTCAGATCCATCTGGAACTGTTTAGGTAACTGTTTAAAGAATTCATAGCTTTGGGAATACTTATGTTTCAGCGCCATTCTGTTTTCTTTATCCTCTTCTACAGCTTTTTTCAGTCCCTCGTGTTTCTAAATCACAATTGAAGGAAAATACAATTCAAACCATAAATATGAGGAGTCGAACAAGACCTAAGCCTTAAGAAAATATTTAAACAAGATAGTATCTTGTTTTGAGAAAATGAAAACGGTAAGGACATGCTGTTTACGTTATATATTTGAGGAAATCAATTTAGTGTATGCAATGGAGATAGCACCAAATTAAAAAACCCAAGAGATGTATTCAAACTCCTAGTGTGCCACAAAATATTGTAACACAAAACATGACATATTTATCAGCTAGAAGATCTTGATAATTATTTCATATAAAAAATTAACACATTTGGAGATTGTTGAATATTTTATATGCAATAATACATTTGGGGATTGTTGAATATTTTATATGCAATGTTTCAATGGGTGAAATTCTATTACAAAGTAAAATAAAATCTGTTAATCAAGACCATACTGTGCACTTGAAATTATCAGGAAAATTACCTGAATTCAAGTTTTTGTAGTTAACACTCTGACTGCAAAGTATGGATCAACGGGCTTCCATATTCCGTTGTGAGATGTTCAATCAGTAAAGTTACGTAAACCAATACATACACCCCCTTATGGAAAGAAATTGTGGAGGTTTGCAGCACTTACACAACACAATTACATTGACAAAAACTTTTCATATGGGTTTAAGTAATGTTAATAGTGTGCTAATCTGCTTTGCATAATAGACGCCGTATCAGCTTGATCACGCAAAGGCATAGATAATAGATTTATGTGTGACGCCAGGGACTTTATGCTATGAAACGTTTTGACTATAAAAAAAAGCAATACTTTAAAGCGAGAATATTAATGCAAAAATAGTCACGCATTCAATAATTATTTTGTTATGTATACTCTAACAGACAATTCATAGTGTAATTAATAGAAAATGTTATGCTTTACACGGCTCACTCTTTCAAGATTCACTGACGCTGTATAAATCTGAATCGTGGAACTAAAAGGTTATTTCACATCAAAATTTAAGTAATACGTCGTAGATGAAACTTCTGTACTCACCTCACCTCCAGGGGCGATGCGGATTGGACCTTTTGTCTTTTCAAAATGATCTATGATTCGTTTCTTCGCTTCATCTAGATTAGAGAGGTTTGTTGTTGGTATACCCAATTCTTTCATGACAGTGAACGCACTTCGAAGGTCTGGTATCTTTATGATGTCATCCACATTGTTGATGATAATAGACCCGCGTCTAGCTGGTTTCTCCATCTTGAAATGTCAGCCTACTTCTGCCGTGTATTTCGTCTTGGCGATGGCCTGCGTTAGGTAAAAAGAAAACGATTTCACTTAAGACAAGCGTGCATGTAGATGTAATATGTGACCTGCTTTGTTGGTGAACTCCAGTTATATTATAGTAAGCTGTTTTCCCTGTTTATGTGCCAGACTTGCTAGAACAATTCCATACAAATCCACTCAACCGAATAGTCACACAAAAAAGAAGACTATACAGTTATCCAGATAAAGTTACTTTAAATGTTTATTTCTAACAGACATACATAAAAAGATTATATTTAAACATAGAAACACGGAAGTGTTTATTTCCTGAAAACAAATTAACAGAAAATAGTGATCTTTTCTTATATTAGATCAGGAAATGCAGGTATAACTATACAAATTGCAGGTACTGAACTAGGTAAAAGTTTAGATTGTATATTCTAACTTTATTCTTAGACATCTACTGTCCTAGCTGTTCACGTTCCGCGGAGGTTTTATGGTAATAATAAATGTATATGTCTATAATTGCATGTGTATATATATACGTATGTTTATATATCCATTTATGCATGTGTGTGCAATTTTATGAATGTATGCCTTTTGTGCGTGTAAATGCGCATGTACTCTCATTTTGTATAGACGTTTTGTTGTTGTTATTGTTGTATGGTTAACGCCATTTTTCAGCACAAGATAGGCTATACATGGCGGCCAGTATAACTGGTGGAGGAAGGACCCTGGAAAACCCTGGAAAGAACCACCGACCCACGAGAAGCTACTGGTCGGCTTTCTCACGTACTCACGTATAGACGATTTGTATACAGGTATGTATGAGTACATAGGTGGATAGCGGAAAATACTTGATATTGGATTTCTGCCTGTTTGATTCAAAATGTCAAAAGGTGGTGAAATTAAGATCGTATCATATGTAAACAGGCTTAAATAGCGTTTAATAATATCAAGTTTAGACCTAGGAACGGTTTTCAAAGTCTCAACGAAAGGCTTGATTACAATTACTGTGATCACTTGATTACTCAGAGTGTAGACTTACTCAGAGTGTAGTCTGACTCAGTGTAGTCTTACTCAGAGTGTAGTCTTACTGAGAGTGTAGACTTACCCAGAGTGTAGTCTTACACAGATTGTAGACTTACTCAGAGTGTAGTCTGAGGCGCAAATAGCAGGTTTACACTCCAGAGAACAAATGTTACTGTTTTACGTAAAGTTTTGCTGCAATAAAATATTATTGACTACTTTCTCCAATGACACGAACTAATTGGAATATATGTACTAATGCATTCCTCTTAGAAGTATTGCAGTTTTCATCCCCTATGTTAGAGTAAATATTTTGTGTAATGAGATCGCGGGGTCACACTATAAAATTGTATCTTTGTAAAATTATAGTTAAATACATTCAGCTACGTTTACTACCGTTGTGTGTGTGTGTTTGTGTGTGTGTGTGTGTGTGTGTGTGTGTGTGTGTGTGTGGCGGTGGTGTGCATTAAATTAGAATTTTCTTAACGCAATACATTTTAAGAAGGCATTTTATTTATATTTTTCTCTACTAGAGTTGAGCGGAACACCTCTAAGTTCTGTTCACATCAGCCACTTTTCAATCTTTTACAGAGAAGCATAATGTTTTATAACGACGACTTTGAATAGAACACTTTTAGCACTTTTAATAATGTAGACACGAAATATTTGCAATTATTTTATTTTGTAAACTGTTCAGTAAGCCTGGAATGTGGACTGTTGAAAAATAATGTAACCTAGAACAATAGTCTGACGTCAAAATTAACGAATTAAGACGGGGGAAATCAAAACGTTGTTAAAATAACTCTAGAAAACGTCTGAAACTGCTGTAAATGCTAGAGGTGTGACAAATATCAGATCATTGTCAGATGTCCTACTTTATACATCACTGATTATAAATTTCTTGAGATCGACAACTTAGACTTTTTCTCTTCATTTTGTGAGCTTGAGCTATCGAGGTATCCAACACAGTTTATATTTTCGTGATTGTTTGCATAATAATGGTGTTTTGTTTTTGCACGTCTGTGTGTGATTATCCTGCTGCCACACATAAATCCACTTCCAATCACCAGGAACATATCACAGACTGTCAAACGTTTTAACTCACCACCAGATATTTTAAAACTGGTACCATGATCAAGTCCTTTTGCACTGTAATATTGAGCTGAATCAGTTTTGAAGTGATTCTTAGATACATTTTTGTAGTGATTCTTAGATACATTTTTGTAGTAATTCTTATACATTTTTGAACTCCTCGAAGATGTGACATGATATTTAAATATCCTATCGTACATAATAGTCGTGTAAATCACATAATGTTTGAAGGTTAAACATCATATACAAATTGGGGATGGTCATTTGATATGTTAGAATCTCTGAGACTTTAATTTGAATGGTTGGTATGAATATTTGATCTGTCTCAGAAAACGCATTGCACCAAATGATTGTTTCAAAGAATTTGCTACGGTTTATATTTTAGCAAGCTGTTTCAATGACTGTCCAACAAACTGAAAGCTTTCAACTAATCTAATGGTTCTATACACAATTGCCGTCTGTAATGAACCTATCTGCTAAGAATGTCTTTTGCAGACATAAATATATTTTGTCACTATTATTTAGAATTAGTTTTACCTTTTAACCAGATCGTTTTTCACAAGTATTTGATGAGCAGATGATTGTTTGTACCGGATACGTTACGAATAACAATGGGACATATTTTGGGTATCTGAACCTCAAATTACTGTCTGTAAGAGCAGGAGAGGTACACATTACAACCAAGTGATCACAGTCTCTAACCTTGTCGTCAGACGTAGAGACTCGCAAAATATTTCCCTACACCATATAGGGCATGTATTTACTGAATTCCAAAGGTTATCATCTTCATCTGTAAAGATAATAGGTCTCATAGATTTAGATTCGTTGTACACTAGCCTCACTATATTAATGAAGTAACTATTAAACACCCGAATGCAATCAGCACCTCTATAAACTATTGGCCTGTAATATTTATGAGTCTCCTTGAGGTACACAAATCCTCCTCCGATGGAATGTACTTTGCTATTTTTACGGACAATGTACATTTGTCTTGTTATCATCCTGGATTGCGATGATGTTGATACATGTGCTTCATCTGTTTTAACCAGTACATTTTCAAAATCAGAATAAGCGACATTTGGAACATTTATGTGATACTTCTAGTTTTTAAATTTATCAACTAAACATCATTCTGTCCTCTAGTTCTCTACATTGTTAATCAGTCGTTTGTAATATGATACATTTCCTTTTATAATGAAGCCATTCAAGTCTCTTGGATAAATACTTCTACTTGTGATGTTTTCTTACGAATTGTGACACTAACTTAAGCAAATCATGTACAATAACATGATCTTATTTTTGCTTGATGAATTATGATATCAGAATATCTGTCTTTGTCACTCTAACTGGTTTGATGTGTATTTCGTCAACTATTTCATACACTTTTCCAGCAATATCAGTCATTCTCAATTTGTTAATGCACTTCATTGCTGTCGTATCTAGACAAACTATATTTTGATGGTCTCAGAAGATATCAGAGCATACAAAAATAAATCTGTCATTATTATTTTGATATATATGCTGGCTTGATCTTTTTAAAGCCATTCCAGCAGATGTATATATGATCTTCCTCTTCCGTGTTAACTATTCAGTCTATCGCTAGTAGGTTAGGACTCAATTTAACATAGACAAATGCTAGGTCGAAGTAATATTTAAATCAGCAACCTCTGGTTTAGAAATCAAGCCCACATACCAACAGAGCGAATGAAGTCATTTGCAAATACTATAATAAAAATTCTGTGAATTAATTTTCACAGCTATCAATATTTGTTATGTTACAAATGTCATGTCATGTATGTCATATGTATATCATGTCTGTTTGTATTTCAGTCTGTATCTACAGCTGAATTAATTTTATCATTTATCAGTTTCAGTTGGTAGGAAAATATTTTCTGTCTAATTTGTGTGTGTGTGTGTCTTTTGTACGTTCTGATCTTGTACACACATATTGCTAATGAAATGCAGACAAAACATTTCGGGAAGAATAGTCGCTGCCTCCCCACGGTCAAGTCAAGTATTGATTTTCCGGACTAATGAGACGGCGATGTTAACAATTTTGAAATTTCGTGATTTTGCAAGATAGGTCGGAGTAGGACACGTCCACACACGGGCATGCGTCAATCGAATATCCTCGACTCATTCCAAAATTAGTCAAATAAGTAGGACTGTCTAAAAAAGACACTGAGGTAATGATAGTGATGTTTTTAATACAAATTGATACAATGTTGACTGGCGAATATCCGGACTGATATTTAAAAAATAGACCCTCCTAATAAGGGCAGGCGCTTAAAACAACATTTAACAACGTTTCAACAATGTAATGCCTGCATTTTTCATATCAAGGATAAAGAAGTTATTCAGTTTCCCAGTCTGATTAAAAATCAGATTTCCACCGAATTAATGATCAGGTTGTTCAATTCCTTACATTATTGCCTTCATTGTTCGTCATCAAATCGTTGTGAAGTCATTAAGGTTATATAGGAAAAAAAATCATGTACCATACAAAATGGCTATTATTTATATCCGATGCGGTTCACCGGGTTGCGCATAACACATGTGTAGAAGAGGGCGTTACTTTACAATGATGGTATCGTATATAATTTAAAGTATGTTTGCGAAGGAAGACACGACTGTGAGATTATGAATCATCGATGTAAGACGCGAACAGTTTGTTTTGAGCTCTTATTTTTTTCTTTTCTTTTTTTTTTTTTATTTTTTTTTTAATTTTTTTTTTTTTTTTATTTTTTTATTATTTTTTTTTTTTTATTTTTAATATTCTTATTTTTAATTTTTTTTAATGAGTATGAGCATGCTTAATAAATATGTGTCACGCTTCAAAAAGAATTTGTTATGCAGTGACACCTGTACAGGAAACGATTTAAATTATGTGATTTAGTTTGCAGTAGGGTCGGGCTCTTCCCTGTCTGTCTAATAGTATACACGAGATGCAAGATGCTAATTGGGAGAAGGTTCATGCTGTAGCATCCAAGAATGATATAGTTCTTAAACTGTGAGGAATGCTATTATATTGGTTTTGTTTCATATTTGGTTGAAATCCAACGATAACAGCTCTAAAGGATAACGCAGAATGCTGAAAATCTAACTCTACAATACTGACAACCAAACTAAGCCATGACCTCGCCAATAACAAGCCTCAACCACCAACCTAACAGCTGCGGTAGTTCAGTTAGTAGGCCAGTCGTGGTCGACTGCAATGTTGTCTCCTTGGGAAAGGAACATAGCTACTCGGCATGAAACAGCCAAAATAAGGTCGTGAAAGTACCGTTTCAAAGCGAACAATAGCAACTGATTTTGTTTAAAATCCCCGGAGAACTGACTGCGATGAAACGAAAGTGGCTGGAACTGTAAAAGAGGCCTTAACTCTGTTGAAAGATTACGTACAATGCTGACAATCAAGTTCTTCTGAGATCTCATCAATATCAATCTGCACATGGCATCTGGCTGAAAGCCTAATATAATTAAGGGCGTTATTGCACAGATATGAAAGTGAATAGATCCAAGAACGATGGCTATGACTTCGCAAGACAATGTTGTAAAACGTAAAGATATATAACCTGACTCTTTTCTAAGTTTTTAAATATAGTGTCATAATATCGCCATATCTACCACATTTGGTTGAAAAGTCCAACTGAAAAGAAACAAGATGTTGTGCGGAAATTGAAAGGAATGAATCAGACAGAGGGAGACAAGTGTCAGTCGAATTCAGCCAGGGTCTTAACGTTATCAATTTCTTGATAAAATTTGGTTAAAATCAAATAACATTTCGCGTAAAAGAAAATAACAATATTGCAAAAAGCGAAAGTTTTTAAATTTAAAAATTAGGTGATATAACCCCACTAAAGGTCAGCTTGGATCACCAAAAATCAAACTCATGTAAGGCCCCACCAGTATGAACCTACACAACAAATTTGGTATATATATATATATGTATATATATATATATATATATATATATATATATATATATATATATATATATATATAATGGACGAAGTTATCTTGCCGACGAGAATGTGTGATGCACAGACATAAAGATAGAATGACGTAAGGAAGGACAAACGGAAAGGCTCAATTTAATGGACCCGTTCTTTACAACAAGCGTGGAAGATTTATATAAGCGGTACGCACTATTAACGAAAATATTTATGTCAACAAGTATTTCTTTAGAAAGAGCACCTTTTGTGGAGATTCATGTAAACTTTAACTCAGACATGTTACGATCAGGTGCTTCGGACTTCTAAAAACTATATCTGTGTACACATTATAGTAAACATTAAACAATTACCCATGTAAATAGTTCTCTATACTGCGGTTCTGTTTTAACTCATAATTCACCTAGCAGTAAAGGAATTTGAAATGAAATGGGATTCAAATTGCATATTATATGTATTTTACTGAATAGCAATGATGTCGGATGAATGCTTAGCACAGATACCGAAGATTCGTGGGATTGTTAATGATCGATAAAGCAAGCAGACTTTAGATAATTGTTCACTTTGTGTGCACGTCAATGCTTGCAAGAGAGGTCTTTCAAATTTTCTACAGTAGTAGTCAAGCCGTTTATGTAAACAATAAATATGCTGAATATGTCAAACTTTAATATGTGCCTTTCAACTTTAAAGCGTATCGAGGTACACTATACATGCATAAAAGACACTAATACGCGTGTCTTACATGCCCTTATTGTTCCCAAAATCCGGTATTTTTCTTGACTAAGGGAATGAATAATAGAATAAAAGATTGTATGCACCGATGAAAGTATCAGTCAGGCAGTGATCAATCAATTAATCATTCTAACTAACTTGATCGAGATTTGTACAGGAATTTTCATTTTATCAACAGTTTCTGAACAATGGTAGCATTTGTCTAGACATTAAATCGCGCTCGATGGGTACATTCATTAATTTATGAAGATATCGAACATGTGTTGCATCTACAAATACTTGTGTACTAAATCAATTAAAATGTACATTGGTATATGCTTCAAAAGTACTCTCGTCCACCTGAACGCCAAGTACAAGAGTGAGGTAGTTTTTAACCCACCTGATATGCATGTTTCTATATCAAAAAATATGTACAGTGACTTTGATCTTGCCAGCATGTTTCACAAGACTCAACAACACGACTGGAATCAAATACGACAAACTAGAAGACTTTTTCATCTAACTGCTGCTAAATACACTTATTAGACCAAAGTTATTAAATGAAAACGATATAGGGAACTTACCCCTGTCTTGTGCCAATGACTGTTCGCTTGAGAATATCTTGTCCTTGCAAGTACTAGAGGATCAATGGCGTCGACTGGTGTATATACTCTTTCATCCGAGAAAGATCGGGTATTCAGTTCAGGTCTACGCACTTTTATGGTTAAAATCTATTCACTTGAAAGCTTCTTTACTTCCTTGTCAAAAAAGATCGCTGAGAATGCCCTAGTTACCATACATCGTGTTCTGTAATAATCGATGCATACAGCTGAATCGAGATTGAAAGACTGACTAGGTTTTGGGTTGCAAAGTATCTGTTACACGTTTGTTGCATATGTATAGATATAGTGTAGTAGGTGTTAGTTTACAGAGTTTGTATATTAGGCTCAGCTTTAACCATTTGTCGGATATTACGTATCGGATTAAAGGGTGTAATTTTTTTAAAAAAGTGAATGAATAATGGTCTCCAAACGCTGCAAATTGGTTTTGTTGATTACTGCGATATGTCGTAGACTAGTTGTCATCGTATTCCTGGTGTTATCATTTTCCACAAATTACTGGCTTGAGTTCCCGGTGGACAGGTTAAAGCTGAATTCAGTCTTTCAGGAATTATCGAAAGAAGATAAAATTGTTGGGAAGATGGTCATACACTCGCAACAGAGGGATGTTTAAAGCATGTTACCCTGCCAATCAGTCGAAATTCCTTGACATACCAACAATAAATAATCGCCCATAGGTCGATAGAAACTGTTTCTATGTTCACTACGGGTTCCCAAATTCGACTGTAGCTGTTTCAAGTGAGTGTGTTTCAGGAATTCATCTTTGTGGTACCATCGGGCATTCTACATTATTGGATTGGTGCTGTTTATATTAGCTTACATATTTGGTCTGTGTCTTTGTTGTGCAAGAAAGACAAGGAGGCGCATCTAGCTGGACTTAGTGCGTATTCATCCGCTTTTATGATAGCAGTAACCATAACATGCTTCCATGGTGCCCAGTACCTCAAGGACAACATGATTGCTGAGGAAGGTCCATACACAAGGTATTACATTGCCTGGATTAAGGAAGTACAAATCAATACTATCCCAAATTACTGATGGTCCTATGTTTTGGACTATCCAAAGTTACGGATGGTCCTGTGGTCTTGGATGAGTTGGGATGATACTTGACGGCATCAGTGCCACATTGTATGCTGTTTGTGGATTTAATTTGGGCGAAAGGAATGAAGAAGAGAGGGAAGGAAAGAAAATGAAATTCAGACAACGTTACATAGCCGACATCCAGGATCACGCTCATATAAAAATGATCATGTATACTGTAGTCACCTCGCTTATTCGGGATACACGGGTGTTCCGATTCATTCAGGATAATCAGGGCATCTAAAATATCAAGGATATGACAGATATTTGGGATATCCGAGCTACTAAGATGCATTAAAGACAAATATAGTGGAGGTCAACCAGTTACTTATAGTTATTACACAGATCGAACTTAATCCTGTGATTAATTATATGAATTCTTTCTTATGTAAAAAGTATGAATAACAGACGTATCTGTAAAATCAATTGTTTGTTTTGATTATTACAGTTTATATGTACTGGCATTAGTGCACAATCTAAGTTAAGGGCCATTGAGGGCGTACCTTATTCATATATATATATATATATATATATATATATATATATATATATATATATATATATATATATATATATATTAGACAACGTCCATGCCTGGTTTAACAACATTGATATTAACTAAACATCAGTCTATCATTTATATCTGATTATGTTTTTTAGTAATTGCGAACACGACCTCATTATATTATTAGAGGACACCAATTAATTAATCCTTGCTCTGTAAAAGATCCAAAATGAGAAATATGGAAGGGTCTGATGAATATTTGCGTATCATATCCTTTCTGGATTTACTGATCAAAAGTAATTATTTATTTAATACCGACACACGATGTTGTGTTGAACGCTGTCTAGTTCATGTGGGACACGTTGTTGTGTTGAACGCTGTCTAGTTCATGTGGGACACGTTGGTGTGTTGAACGCTGTCTAGTTTCATGTGGGACACGCTGGTGTGTTGAACGTTCATGTGGGACACGTTGGTGTGTTGAACGCTGACTAGTTCATGTGGGACACGTTCGATTTAATTAAGCTTTGTATTATGCTCTCAATTATTTTTACCGCTTTTGCTCTAATATTTTTCATGCCCAAAAGCTTTGGGTAAACATAAATATTCCAAACTAAACTGTTCCGAAACGAAGGTTTGTGGAAATATTTTTGTTTCTAAAACTAGCCGATTAAATATTACGACAGTAGACAGGACACCATTAATGCAAATACCAACATCGATACATCGGTTTGCCAATATAAGTAACGATGGAGTTGTCAGAACGGCTGCTGATGATGATCTCACTCTTTATACGTTTAATTTGTTCCAGCTTAATCAGTAGATTAAACAGATTATCAAAGACTACTTAAGCATTCATGTAAACAAATCTGAGAACTATTTAAATTTTAGACATCTCCGAGCCCTCAGTCAGCAAAGGTGACGGTCTAGGTGTATAAAAGACTCAAAGTGAAAGGAATAACAATGTAATAAAATATCAACTTATTCAACTATTTCATCGACAATTTCTCAACCGTAAAATTCTTTCGCCAAATACGAACAATGACCTAATTCGTTGCCAGTTTACAATCCTCATATAAAATTACAGTCTTAAGAGAGTGTGTTTCCCTTCGGTGATGATTCTGTTACTCATCTGTCCGCCTCTCGCTTCTCTCATATGGTACTTCCGGTACCCTCGACTCCGTGCTCTTCTTGCACTTTCTGAACTCTCTTCCACGCTTCCTTCCGGTACTACACCTCCATCCAAACCCTTTACGTCATAATAAACCTCCTACATTCTCAACGTGTCTTCCTTCTCTCCGATTCTCGGCTGTGGCCTCTCGCTCATACCCGGAGAGCTTCCTCAGAAGCCTTTTGTTCCAAATCCAAACTACAGTTTCACAAGAATTCTTTCCCGCCTATTTTCGAGTGCACAGCTTATGCTCACTGAGTATATCTAATGGCTCTCAACTTCGTTACAATCTTTTATTTACGAGATTTACATCTGTACTAATTCTCCAAAATGAATGTAGCCGAAATAAATTCTTGATTGCGCAGGAAACTCCGCCCTAAATTTGAATCTCTCGGTTCCGAATGGATACGGCCTGGGCTCTTTGAAGACTGCCCTGGGGTAATTTCTCACTTACCTGTCGCTGTCGAATTCGCGGTCGTGACATTGCTAACTGAGTGCAAAACAAGCAAAGGCGTCTCTACTCGGACGTACAATTCCCGTTGAATTAAACCGTGAACGGGTCGTTGCGTAACGGTTACACAACAGATAGGACGTTTCCTTATCCGAAATCGGGCCTATAGTCGAAATCTTGTATAATACCTATTGACATTATCCAGGTGTTTTTAGCTACGAATTAACTATAAGAAAATATGTGTAAACGTGAACCATAAACATCAGCAAATTTTCCCCACAACGTGACAATGACATACAATTGTAATATCAACCATTGCAGGAAGAATGCAAACAAAGACTTGGTCTGTGTGGGTGTGCCCTGTAGTATCATGGATGTTTATGAATATCTTGTTCTTGTATCTTGTGTCCTTTGATTAAAAAGTGTTTCGTCTTTACTTCAACTTTGTTTTATAGAACACAAGCAAAGTTATATCCAAAAAAACAATAACTCTTTTTCCTTATATTTTTGTAAAGATAATAAAGATTTATATATTTTTATCATAGATTTGTTATTTAACCTTAGAAAAACATGGTTTCATTACAAGACTGATCACCTAACATTTGCCCCTGCTTCATTAGCTTTCGATACCTCTTTTTCAGCTAGTATCATACATTAAGGAGTTTCCAGGAATATCATTTAGGGGATGTGAGGTGCAGACAAGCAGGCAAGCGGGTCCCTGAAATGGAACCCGGGTTGAGGGAACAAAGGGTGGAGCCCTCGGAAGCTCATGCACTTTAAACGTTTCCATGGCACTATTTTAACCATCTGACTGTAAGGACTGCAGTATAAGTTACCCTCCTAAACGTTCCGATTGTTTCTCGCTCATTTTTAAGGTGTGGTTCCAGCGCCATCTTTGACACTTGCCACAACCACCCCTGTGATGCGCCCATGATACATGTATACGTACAACCTAGTGACCTATTACGGCATGTATTTGGACAGGGTGACAATAACCTCTCAGAATTTAGGAACATGCTCAGCCTACAAATCGGTTTTGCTATTTATCATAAGATCTGCAAGAAACACTTGACTTGATCTCGCAAGTCCAGGACAAGTAATATCTACAAGGAATATAACCGTTTAAGCAAGTGCTTGCATACGTTTTCAGAACTTACTTACCATCAAACATGGCCCCTTCTTGCAATCGACATTTTTTTTTGTCTTGCAAATATTTTGGCGAGGTCACCCTGAAAGGACCATAGTTTACTGATTCCTGGCAAAGTAACAAACCAAATGAATGAAATTGTCTCAGGCTGACAATCCCTTTTATAGCCATTACGAAATTCTACGAATGGCAAGGAAAATTCTGCCGCTCTGCAGAAATGTCTCAATATTCCTCTTTGCTTCCAGACAGTATCCCAAAACGCCTGGTTCCTTTGTGTTCTCTGAAGGAGAAAAACTTAAACACAGATTAAAAGTGTATTAACATTTTGCTCTTTCAACAGTATGTCCTTGATTTTTGACTTGTCTCCCCTGGCCTGTAACATCATTATGTAGCGTAAAACTTTCTTGACCTATTTTCAACATGATCATAAGACAGGCGTCGTTTTGCATTTGTATTTTACTCTGCAGCTTCCTCGCTATTTGTGAGCAAGGATGTTTTCGTTACACTTACAAGTAACCTCTCGATCACGAAATCGAGTCTTGCTAACCGCTACCATATTTACAGATGGAGATCTGGGACAAGCAGTCGTATCACCTAGTTCTGGACCAGGTCCTAGTGCAATAAAACATGGCCCATCCTTTGGCATTGTGTCCTCTTCTTACCTAATTCTCCGTCACGCATCTTAGGAGCTGCACATGCTATACACAGAACCGATATATCCAACATTTGAATAGCAAAATTATCTCTTACGAAACGTCTAGTTGCTGCGGCTGTACTTGTCTTTGGCCGATTCTTTATATCTTAGTCCATTCATTCCTCAAATATGCAGATCTCCCCGCTTGGCACCAAGAAAGCTGTTGGTCCTTTTTACGTAATAGAGCTGGTCAATATCTTGTTGACCGCTGAATAAACCACTTTACTCTTTGCTGCCAATACACTGTCATGAGAATAAACATCCAATTATATTTTATTCTAAACTCTATGAGGTCGCTTCAAATAAGCAATCCTAGTTCTGTTGATGGTACTAGAGATGGAACGCAGACTCACAAAACGTTAGTTTAATTTCATTTATTGACTGTTATAAAACACCTGGCATTTAATGTTCTCAACATTCGGTTCTGGGTTTCTTAGTTACCTTTGTAATCACTATGGGAGATAATCACCAAAATGTTCCAAAAGGAAGTGACGAAGTTGCATGGTCTATTCGTGAAATAATTAATTTCAGTGGTTAATTATGATCAGTTATATAAAGTACAAAAGGAAATCATGGTAACATGAGGTATTCTCCAGAAACAGTTATGCGAAATGTCCTTAAATGTTCAAAAACACCCTCTCCATCAATCGCACATATAATTCTTCGATTAATGAATTTTATGTATTGAAATATTACTTGGTTAAGATACCTTTCTATCACAACATTACATGTTACATTGTTTGATGCCATTTAAAAGGATACAAGACTATATACTTTGAACTTTTGAAGACTCAGTGGGATTTATTTGAGTGACTGCGCTGATAACAGATATAATACAGAAGAAAGTGTTTATACGGCTAATCAGTCCTTAATCTTTTACTCGGCAAGAAAAAATCAAATCATGATAGATAGATAGATAGATAGATAGATAGATAGATAGATAGATATGGAGGGAGAAGAGTTATACACAATTACACTTATGCAATGATCTATATTTAGACCAGCGGGTACCCTATAAAATATAATCCTGTTGTACCAGGTATTGAATTTTGTATATATACTGAAAACGAGTGTCTATTCAAAACCAAGCGGTATGTCTTCGCACCATTGTATTGTGAATATGTAAATTATTACACAGCAAAGATCGGTTTGAGTGGTTGCCAAGATTCCTTTATAAGCATTCATGTTCATAGGTATCAGTCAGTGTAGCTTATTGATACATGTATTTTACACTATTTGACACAAAACTAGGAAGCAATGTGCCTATAGACTTCATACCATCTTCGGTGCTTATAGGGAAGGGAAATACTGCCATGAATACTTCCAAGTGCAAACGTGCTTTGCTAGTAGGGACTATAGTTCTCGGACCTGTAACCCTTTTGTTTATAATATTGTCCTTGTCAACAGATTATTGGCTAATATTTGAGGTAGACCGTTCGAAACTATCCGAAGCATGAAGAAACGTTCAACAGAGAACATGATAGATGGCAGATGGACACACACGCGCCATCAAGGTTTGTTTAGAGAATGCTACACAGACAACGATACCATATTTCTTCGACTGGATCCTCGTAAAAACGACCCTGTCATTGATGGGAATTGTTTCAACGTTCATCATGAGCTTCCAGATTCCACAGCTGGCTCATCTGAGTTCTACATTTCAAGAATTCATTTGTTAAGATCTCACATTGCATGTTTTATTCTAAGTATAATTGTACTATTCCTCGCACACATGTTGGATTTCTGTCTTTTCCGTTACAAGCATTCAGAATGGGCGTATGTTGCTGGGGTCTGTGCATTCACATCTGCGTTCTTGATAACGATCGGCATAGCGTGTTTTCATGGAACTAAGTACTTAGAGGATAACAAGATTGCAGACATCGGTCCTTATACACAATATTACATCAGTTGGGACAGTGAGGTGCAAAAGTATACATACCAAAAGTACGGCTGGTCATACGCATTGGGCTGGGTAGCAATGGGATTGTGTGCTGTTAATGCCACTCTTTACGTCATTTTGGGATACAGTTTTCAAAGAGAATCTTTGAAACGTGAGAAGAAACAGAAGATAAAGAAGAAAGGAAAGAAGACCAAGAAAAGAGAGCAGCCGGGCGTGAATGCTATCTCTGTACGATCACCGAATCTGTACGATACCTACCAAGGTTATATAGGATACCCAGCATTCCCTGATTACTACAACTATCCCGAGTATCTATATTACTCTCCACCAACGAGTCAGCCGAAGTACACTTACGAGTTATTCTAACCAATGCTTATTTATGATGCTTTTGAAACGATGCTTTAAGAAAGTCTTGAAACAAGAAGACAGACCGTTTCATGTCTAGACAATTTAACTTTAAATTACAAGAACGTGATTTTGTGTCCAGACAAAATCGCTTTATTGTGATTGCGTTTTTGCAAGTCTTAATAATAAACCGTGTTTAATTCAAATTCTCTTTGATAATTTTCCATGAGGTTCACACGTAGGACAAATTTCGACTATTTTTTCTTATTCATCTTCTAATATTTAAATAACGTCTAGCTCAGTTCATTTAATATTTCGAATACTACAAGTTCTCTTATTGCCGTAAAGTTTATGTCCCATTGTTGGGACATGGATCCAAGGAGTGCACATATTATTATTATTATTATTATTATTGTTGTTGTTGTTGTTGTTGTTGTTTCAGTAGAGCCTTATCCAAGATAAGGCATATTTGGAATATATCATGACGTTATTTATCCCTGTAACCATGTAAAATTCCTGCTCTTGTGCTTGTGCTGTGTCATTGAATGCGGGTACTGAGACAAAAATGTATGATACTTATTTTGTTATATTTGTTTTGCATCATATAGCAACATCAAAAATACTTTTCTTACTTCCTGTAGCATTTCTACTATTTTTGGGTCATGCCACATGTTTTGGTCCATAGCGTCATCTGGTTATATCGTTGACAGCTCAACTCAGGGGCATATAATGTGGTTTGTTAAACATAATTCTTGATTTAAAATTTTAGTTGCAGGAACAGATGGCGAAGGTCGGGTAATCTATTAGAATATTCTTTTCATATTGAACATACCTTTAAGATGCTTTTGTGTATTTATTCCTTGGCATTCTTGAGCGAAATTGGAATTCTAGGGTTAAGGAAATCACTGTATTGTCCACTATTAATTCACGGCTTAGATTATCTTACAAAGAGAAAATTTCGCAAAGTACATGTAATCTAAATACGGTCATATGCACACGCTTTTGGTATGACACAACTAATGCAATGTTGTTTCATGCTTTTTTGTTTCTTTGGGGGTTGGGGGTTTCTATGAAAACATGGCTGACAGAAAATAGCACATAGCCTTTTTCGGAGCCAACAGTTTGCTAAGATTTTGCATCAAGCTTTTCCTGGCAATGTTTTTTATTCCGAACTCCATATCCAGGTCCTGGCGCCCTTGTTTCTGTCGAGCCCGCCTTGACGAAAGCTCCTCACAGCAGTCACTTTATTGTGAATCTGTACATAGGCCTTTATGTACGCCCACACGGATGAACCTCAATTCTGAGGTTATAACTGTATTATTTAAATTAATTTCTAGTCAGATAACAACTTTCATTATCAAAGATCGGGGTTAGGCTAGACGTTCAGGCCATGGCTTGTTTCTCGATTTTGGTGAACCACAAAGCTTGTATACAATGTACGCTTTCTGTATGACATTATTCTCTTGTGTTTATTATGCTCTTTTTTTATACATGTTTTGTAAATAATGAATGATCATCACTCGAGTGATAAAAAAGACATTTATAATAGGTGTTAAAGAGTGTTATGTTACAGTATATATGTATATCCACTATATCCAGGTTTTCAGATATATTATTCTTCTTCCTTTTCTTCTTCGTCTTACCCAGTTGAGTTTTAATATTCTATTCTTTTCATTTGTGGTGTTTGAAAACTACTATCTTTCTATCCGGGGCTTCCATAGAAGGCAACCTACAATTCTGGCATGCTAGGGCAGGGAATGGTTCCACCAGCCAGGTGGACAACCTATAAAACGATACGGTCTATCAGTGGCCGTAACATAGTCGTATATACAAGCTAAGAGAGTCGTCTTTTGTCCCGTCTGAAAGAAATGTGTATGCATTTTACCAAATGTAAATAGTATATCAGTGAGTGCTAGACACACTTGTGGGATCTCCACAAACTCACTTTATCTCAGCTAGTGTTTCTTCTCAGGCCCTATACAAAAGGTCGGAGTCGGTTTCATATCATCTGCTCTCTTTGGAAATGGATACGCAGGTTAACTTTGAATATACATACACTTTTAGTTATACATTCTTGGCCAAACTTATGCGTTTAGCTCAAGCCTGTTACCCACTATGTACATATTGTTATATCTTGAATCAAGAATCAAGAAACGTTTTGAGAAAATGGATCTGCATTAGTACCATACCATAAATATGAAAGTTGGTCACTGTGGCCAATATTTCACGGTTCTCCGACTTGGGCTCGATTTTGGTTTTAATTTTTTTCTTAGACCTTATTCATACTAGAATCAGAAAGTAGATGACTGATGCACTTCTTTTAGTACCACACACTTAAAACAAAAACAATGTCACCGTCATCTTCATTTCATATCTTAATGTCATGCGGGCTTTTTGCATTTATCTCCTGACAAAATTGGGTTTGCACCATGTGTGCATACTGTTATATCTAGAACCATTACACTTGATGAGGCGAAGCATTTTAACCTTTTAGCAAACTAGGGCACGGTCACCCATAATTCAAGTTTTGCAGATTAAGATTCAGGCTTGTGATTTAAGTCAATTTTTTCAAGCATATTCATCCTAGAATCATCAAATAGATACTTTTATGTATCTCTATTAGTATCGCAATAATGCAACAAAGTAATTTCACTGTGACCTACGTTTCAAAGTTTGAAAACTTAGGTAACCCCGGCCGAGACAAACCAAAAGAGTTATAAAATTGTACAAACAGCTGCCTCGATTGGCACTAAGCATTAAGAGAGTTAGCATTAGGACTGGTCGGCCTGCTATCAGGATAATGTGATGGGTGGGCCATGATGCTAAGTGTCTGTGGCATCGTGGCCTGGTGCTAGACATCATTATAAACTGCCATTCTGCAGACATCGTAGCGATATGACTAAACTTGTTGAAGCAGAGTTTATATAAGCTGAATTATTTACAAGTTTTTCCTTAAACTCTTTTTTAGTTTTTAAATTGGCAGTCTCAGCTCAGCTAGAGCTCTGGGTGGGTGGGTGTGTGGAAGTTAAAAGATTGATGCTGTACGGAAAGTTGGAATTGTTGTAGAATGGATGAAAAGAGTTATTACAGTAAGAAGAGTGTAATGTCATTAACACGTTATCAGTTTAAGATAGATAAATGTACTTATAATTGAAGTAACTGATCTGTATATATTCTTACCACCATCTTATTTCTTGAACTTTTCCTCTCCCTTTGTTTCATTATTTAATGCAAGACAAATGTTTTAAAGAAATCAAAGACTGTTTGGACTGTTCATTTGTGTGCATTTTTATTTTGTTAAATAGTATTGCTGCGTGCTATATTCGAGACAGTTTGTTTCTTCTTTGTATATGTGCCCTAGGTTTGGCACCATGCTATACCTGGGGCAATAGGAAGCTATTCATCCATGCCAACTTCATATATATTCTATTTGAAAAGTTCCAAACAGCGAATTAATGTTTTATGCAGCTGTGTTAAATTTTGTAGGCATGCAATCTGAACGTGTTGATATATAGCTAGGACTTGAATAAGTAAGCCTCCATCTTGCAAGTACTTCATGCAACATAGAAAAATCCTTGGTCTATATGTTTGCAGTGTTGCCATAATCTGGACGACCACAAATTTAACTATCTTCTCTATTCAATATCAGGTAGTGAATATGTACATTCTTTCCAGCAGAAAGCGGCCTTGTCTAAACGACCAGATTAGTTTGGGAACCTGCCATTTTCCTCTATAATTTTAATTATGGTCACTTACAGAAAAGACCATGTGTACATTACTACTGGCAGAAGCTACTGTTGTCTACTGCCATTAAATGTCTTATGTGAAGTAAACGTTTTGATTACAAATGAGGCAAATTGGACGATATAAAAACAAACCACATATATGTGTTTTGTTCCGAATAGGAGGAAAGAACGAGTTCGATACGGCATGGTAATGTCGAGACCATCAGGCCCACACGTATGTTCCTATTAAACGAGTTCTTTATCCCAACTCGGAACAAACCATGTTATGAATTTATTATATATCTTTTTAATATTCACACATTGTTTTATATTTATAATATATATTTTTAAAAACAATGAATTAGGCATTATGAAAAATCCCTCATATGCGTAACAGGGCATACTGTTGGCCTAGATATATGCTGTACAGTTTAGTCATCGGTCTATTTGCATTGCAGATAATATATAGTGTACAGTTTAATCATCGGTCTATTTGCATTGCAGATATGCATTTACTATTTAGCTTTAAATGTTGAAACATATTGTGTGGGGCATATGAATGGATTTAATCTGTAGTCAGAGTCAAGTAGATTGTTTCCTTAATTCTCATATGAAACATAAGTTATGGACCAGTCAGTGACCATTTTTCTTGGACTTTACATACTGAACAGACACTCGACTAGCAAGCAAATTTCAGATCAAATTTCACTGACAAATAATAATTAAATGCATTCACTTATTGCAGAAAACTTATTGATGTAGAGTACATTCAAAATTATGGATGCATTGAACTTAAAGTGATAATTTAAGCATATAGTTTAAAAAAAAATTGAAGATTCGGTTTCTTTCTAAACAAGAATATTTAACATGCATTTGGATATATTTTAACAAGAAAATTCGAAACAAAATAAGCACATGTTTCCGTCCGTGTTCCTCAACGACCGCATTTCTTCAAATTACCAACAATACTTTAAAATGTATAGCAATAAATCAACCCCGAAATATTATAAGTGGACTATTAATGAATATTTCAAGTTGTTAAAGAATTCCAGGCTGGGTGTGCGATATGGAAAGTTTAGGTGTGCGATACAGAACGTAAGAGACGGAATCACACGAACGCATAATATCGAACGCAATATCAGCCATGTAAGATTAATTGGATATGTAAAAAGTGTGCTTGACGGACAAAAAGTAATGCAACTGTACATGCCAATACACTGCCAGATGGCATCGTGCCTTTCACAGACTGCAATGTCCATTTGTATACTAGATGTTCAGTGGTGCAGGGTATCAAGCACGGTGAGCTTGTCTCCTCTGTTTCTTAATACCATTTTGGGCAATAGGACGCCAGTAATGTGGAAACTTAATCATTATAAACAGATTATTTCAGATGATAAAGAAAGCAATTGTAATGTATTTATTCTCTCTGATCAACTTTTTCTCAAACGTTTGATGACGATTCCTCTGACCCGTGCTTCCAGTCATCCACTGAGTTACATTCATTACTCTGGCCCCTGCGGTCATCTCTTAAGGAGTTACATAAATATAACAAATTGAATAGTTCATCCTCATTATCAACTGCATAATCATCGTGATAATTTTCATATTTGACTAAAGTTGATTCTTCTGTAGTTTTACGGGAGCTGGTAATAGAATCATCATAAAATTGGATTTTGGTGCAATGTTACTGTTCACAGCTACAGACTCTCGTAGTTGTAATAATGGGTGACATTATACCAGATGACCTACAAGTAACGTTTGTGTACTGTAAACATTGTCGGCTGTCTCCTGTGTTGCTGTGTTCATCGCAAGGAGGGATGTCCAGAGTCCAGAATAAGCCCGTTATGGATATGTAATACTGCAACTGTACACGCCAATACACTGCCAGATGGCATCATGCCTTTTACAAGCTGTAATGTCCATTTGTATACTAGATGTTTGCTGGTGCAGGGTATCAGGAATCGTGATATTGTCTCCTCTGTTGCTGTATATACCGGTTGTATAATCATAGGGTGGGGTACAACTGACTGACTGAGAAGGATTAAAGTCGCCTATGCTAACTAAGAGCTTTTGCGACTCGTTAATGCTCAATTGTTGAGCTTTTTCATTAGTCGGTGTTTCAAGAATGATGCCGCAAAAACACCGCTTTATGTACGATAGTCGTACTTTTTAATTGTATTGTGGGGTACAAGATGGATGTGGTGAACAATGAACAGCAGGACAGAAAGAAGTGCAGATAGGAAATACATGTATTGCCAAGATTGTTGTGGCAACCGGCAACATATAAAGAAGCCATGTGTATATATATATATATATAGAGTAGCATATATATATATATATATATATATATATATATATATATATATATATATATATATATATATATATATATATATATATATATTGTTACGTATATGTAATTAAATTGTTTGTGTGTTAGTTTCAAAATTATTTTGATTTTATTTTTGCTTCATTACGTTTTATTGTAATGATTATTTTCACGGGATTCGAAATTCTTTTTCAGTAATTCTGTTTATCTAAGACGCAAAAGGTGTTCCATTAGTAATATTTTTAGTTCACCTTGGTAAACGGTAGTGCAAGCGCTACGCGAAAAGGATTGGCTATTGCCAATGTCATTTCGTCTAGTCTGAATAAATAATGTTTTATTTTTAAATTTATTTCAGAGTGAGAGTAGATAGGGATTCTTGCTACGTGACAAATTACATTTTTCATATTGCGTTGTTCAAGCGTTAAGAGACCACGTGATCTATCTCGTGAGAACGGGATGATAATTTGTCGGATATAATATCCTTTCTGAGCGCCCGTCAGTCAATTTTATTTTTGAAACCTTGAAGGCTGGATAGGTTTTTATTCTTGAAACCAGATTGTTTTTGAAGTTCATTTGTTTTTGGAATTCATAACTTATTCTCTAGAAAACCAAACGAGTGTACTATTTTATAAATTCTGGGACAAACAAATTCAGTGGAAATTTATTCTGGAATTATTCGGAAACATAAACTGTGATTCAATTCAGAAATTTGTTGCTATTTTGTACAAGGACCACATCTGACGTCATCGCCTTCCATATTAGAACGTCGTCGAGATTCAAACCTGGATTCTAATAGAACTATTTAGTGATAGGACTTGTATTTTTCATTCTTAGGATTAAATTTTGGACTATATTCACAAACGGCAAGTCCTATTTTCCAATGTTTACATTGTTTGCTAGGGAAATAAATTATTTTGTTAAAATATACAAAGCTTGTTGACTTCACTTTTTTCTCTTGTTTTTATTGTACGAGCCTACACGTAACTCTCTCTCTCTCTCTCTATATATATATATATATATATATATATATATAGTATATATATATATATATATATATATATATATATATATATATATAAAAGGTTACATAGGTCCATATGTACATGAATCGGCACAGATTTGTCTCAATATGAAGACCCGTATACATAGACCATGTCTCATGGGTCCCATATTTATATAACTCTGTACACATCTATGTGAATATAAAAACGAACTGTGTAGATAGGCCCGGTTTCCTAGGTCTTATGTGTACACAAATCAGTGCAAAGGCATCTCAATACAAATGACGGCCTATACAGATAGACCATGTTTGATAGGTCCAATATGTATACTCTTACGTGTAGTTTCGTACAAAAGTAACAAAAGAAAAGAGTGAAGTCAACAAGTTTTGTAAATTTAACAAAAATAATTTATTTCCCTAGAAAACAAGGTAAAAATATAAAATAGGACTTACGGTTTGTGAATATAATTCAAAAATTAATCCTAGAATTTAAAAATATAAGTCCTATCACTAAACAGTTCTAATTGAATCTAAGTTCGAATCTCGATGAAGTTCCACTATGGAAGGCTATGACGTCAGATGGATGCAGTATTGTACTGATGTGTCAACAGTTCCTTGTTGAGTCACCAAGAATATAATTCCGGCTTTAGAATTCCAAAAAATTTAGTAAATGTCTTTGTCCAAGTATTTCGCTGAAGAAGAGTATTTTCCAGGATGAATAGATTATTTTAAATACGAAAATCAACTCAAATGGCAACAACAAGAATACATTTCTGCCTGAAGGTATACACGACTGACAAAATTTCACTGAGATATGAGTATTAAACCCAACTAAAACGTCATTTCAGACCCGCGTGATGGGTCACGTGGTCACTTAATCATCGAACAGCGCAGTAAAAAAATGCCAATTTACACGTAGGCCAGAATAGCCCTAGCTAAGAATCAGATTCTTACGCTGGAAATAAATAAAAAAGAAAGGCTGTTTACAACTTAGCTAACACGTGGGCCGAACATGACCTTGGTAATAACCAATCATTTTCATTCAATGTTTACAAAATCGGAACCAAGGTTAAGAACTAGGTTAGCTAAAATTAGCATTAAAGCAATACTTTTGAGTTCTAAACAAACCAAAAGAACAGAACCAAATTTATTGGGGAAAATATCAAATCCAGTAAAAAATATTACCCTTACAATAAAATGTAATGAAACAAAACAAAAAAAAGAATTTAAAACTAACACACAAGCAATTTAATTACATATACGTAACAATATTAATCAGCACAGATTTATCTGATTATAAATCCGACCTGTACATATACGCCAGGATTCCTAGGTCCAATATTTGGATAAATCAAAACAGAGGTATCCGAATATAAAGACGATCTATGCAAATAGACCATGTTAGCAAGGTCCCATATATACATAAATCTTTGTATCAAGAAGACTCGTGTATATAGACCATGTTTTCTAGTTTCGTATTGACGTAGATCAGTACAAATTTGTACGAATAATAAAACGATCTTTGTATACAGACCATGTTTTCTAGTTTCGTATTGACATAGATCAGTACAAATTTGTACGAATAATAAAACGATCTTGTACACAGACCATGTTTTCTAGTTTCGTATTGACATAGATCAGTACACATTTGTACGAATAATAAAACGATTTTTGTACACAGACCATGTTTTCTAGTTTCGTATTGACATAGATCAGTACAAATTTGTACGAATAATAAAACGATCTTTGTACACAGACCATGTTTTCTAGTTTCGTACAGACATAAATCAGTACAGACATATGGAAAACAGATCAATATCTTGTAAATGTTGCACATATTCAAGGTTTTTCACATTTTAATAGGTAGAAATACATGGAAATCTCGTGAAATGATTAAACATACAAAAAATGATCTTTAGATTATCATAGGTGAAAAACAAAGTGTAAGAACATATTAATCGGATAATGATACCCTTTACCTTAATCGAAACTATGACTATGAGACAGAACAAAAGATCACTGCTTACTTTTCATTAGAACTATGATCTGGTCAACATGTCAAAGAATTCAAATATCAACGTCCTTTATTCATATTTTCGCCCCATTTGCTATGACTCTTTCTTGTGATCCGAAAACAAAATATAATAGCCTTTCTTCAATTATAACGACATAGGAGTGATCAGAATTTTAAAACGTAATCTAAACCCAACCAAATCGATGGTAACGTCCGTTTTTCAGTATTTAATAGAAAGATTCATTGTGGAATTCAGTTGTGTGTGAATCCTCACTCAGTAATATACGTATAAACTGTTTCTAAACAGCAATATTTTTTCATTATTAGTATGTGATAACATGTATACTAGAACATTTGTTTTCCATCTACATACCTACCGATCTATTTATCTAATTTCCCACCTAAAACTGTATTGTGTGATAAGAGAAAAATGTGGTATAGAGAAAACAGGAACAGCCCTACAGTGTGAGCAAGAATTCATGAGGAAACGCTGAAAAACACTGATATGAATCAACAGCTCTGGTCTTTTGCTTGGTTCATCTTCCCATGAACAACCAATTAAATTTTCCAAGTCCACGGGAAGCTTATGTACCAAAGACATGGATGGTCTAAGCCCCTTCTTGACTTCTTTCTCGAGTGCAGTTGCAACCAAGGGGCTGATATGATTAGCCACGTCTAGACCGTACCACATCTCCCACAACATTATCGCAAGACTGTAAATATCGGCTCTGCAGTCATGGTTGCGGTCGCTAATGAGAACCTCGGGTGCCATGTAAACAGGGGAACCTACCTTAGTGAAAGCAATATAGATCTTTGCTTTGGCCACACCAACATCTGTCAACTTTGCGACACCACCTTGACTAACCTGCGCAGAATAAGAAAGAATATTCCATCATTTACACATAAGGCTAATATTTCACTGAAGTCATTGGAGATCTTTGTCTATTCTGATGTTGCCTGCATTCCCCAATGCACAAAAGAACAACTACTCTGGAAATTCTTTGATAATAAATGCTGGTGTGACTGTGTCACCTCGTGCATGCTGATATAATGCGATTGGATGTAGCACAAATGTCTAAAATTTATTTTATATACAATATTTCAACTATGGGAAGCAAGTGATGGAGAAAGCACGTGTCAGATTGCAAACTGAAATCCACATCAAACACTGTAGTTAGATACTTTTTGATCGTATTATTATCATAAATTCATGCAAGTGTATTAAACTTTGAAATCGCCATGTACATGGACGTATAATGGTATATTTATTCACTGATAGGTCTGAGGAATTTCGCTGTTAACCAAACATTAACGATTTCTGAAAAGCCTTATACTCAAATATATTTGACTTTTTTTTAGGCATGCGGTTTTGCCACAACTCTGAAAACATGAATAATTCAAGTCCGATACTGTAATAGGCAAATATTACCTAGATTCAACTTATTTTATGTGCAATACTTGTGGTTTGTTTCTCACCAGTACATTCTCCAGTTTAAGATCTCTATGAACAAATCCCTTTTGATGAAGGTAGTCTAGACCAGTGCAAATCTGCAGCGCGTGTCTGGACATCTTTTGCAGGACTCGGAACCTTGAGCTGGTGTTAGCCACCTTTCCAGGGAATGAACGAATAAAGGATTTAAGTCGCATATCCTATCTAAGAGCTTTCGCGACTGGTTAAGTCTCGAGAGTCGAGATTTTTAATTGGTCGGGATTGTAGGAATGGTGCCATTACAATCCCGCGTTAATGTTCCAGGTGCACTGGTTGCCTCCCCTATGTATTCTTCTTTCAGAGAGTGCTGACACATCTCTAGGATCATGACCCAGTAAAGTTTTAAGGAATATTTCTTGTTCCTCTGAACCATCGTTTAGGTTGCACCATAGTACTTGACAATATTCTCATGGCTGAGATCTCTAACAATAATATGTTATGATGTTTTGTATAGTGTGAAGTGATTTCTCGGGATTATAAAGGTAGGAAAGGAAGAAATTATTTTCATGTGGATGTACCTTTTCATTACGAAAGTATATGATTCCTTACGATTGTGTAATCTCTGCATGATTAACAATGACATTTTTTATTTAATATAGAAAGTTTGACACAGAATTTATTATATTTGCCAGAAGCTATCGCATTTAGATCTGAAGAAAAGATCTGCATAGGTGAACCTACTGACAATACATCCAATATAAAGAAAGAAAGAAACAAAGAAAGAAAGAGGAATACCGTAGGGTGCGGTCTTCAAGAAGGATATCAGAGACGGTTGACTCTCGGAGTGGATCTTTAGTCACTTTGAGTGCCACTGTAATTTGTCTCTCTGCCTGATTTGGCTGTCTGCTAGTCCTCCTGATTTTGCCTCTATATACGTCAGCAAAACTCCCGCTCCCTAAAGGCCTTTCCTCAGGATTCCATAAGAGGTCCTCCATCATCTAGTCATATTTCATGATGTTGTTGATGAAGAATAAATCAAGTTTTCCTTGAATGGTGTAGCATTCTGGGATCAGTTGAGGGAACAAGATCTCTAAATTCTTTTCGTGTCCCCTCATTTCCTGAGAAAGGTCTTCCATTAGTTGCTTGTCTGCCCTCAGAAAGTTAGGAATCATTTTTGCAATAGCATCGACTCCTTTTATACATTTCTTAAAGAACTTGCCGACATCAGTTCCCAAACTCTTGTTCTGGAAGATATTGTTTACGAAAAGTTCAGTCGCTTCTTTCATACGTTCTTTAGCCGGTTTTTTCTTTGAGGTGCTGAACATTAATCCACCGTTCTTTCTTGGCTTCGTCTGTTCTAGGTAGCCAAGGCTACTTACGACTCCACCCAGACCTTTGTACATATGTTCGCCCTCACTTCCCTGCCCAAGCACCGGTTCTTTTAAAAAATCCTTAAGATGCATCTGTCTTTTAATAGATTTATGTAGATCCGTCACCACTAGATTTTCACTATCCAAAAGAAGACCTATAAAACAATAAGAATAAAAATAAAGCTACCACTACCACATTAATAATAATAATAATAATAATAATAATAATAATAATAAGTTTCTCCTTTCTCATGCCAAAATTATGCCCAACTTTTTCGGCGGGGGGGCAGGAGGGGGGAGAGATAAACAGCTCGTTTTCTCTCAAGTGAGTTGCAAAATTCACGAGAAATTTGAGTGGATTTAATATACTCTGAAAATGAGCACTACCAGCCAGTCTTAGGTCCTAGATATAATGAAAATCCATTTTGAACTTTATGTTTGAAGATATATTACATGTCATGACATTATGCGTGTATGAACATTACTATAACAGTCATGTGATGCATTATTACATTAGTATTAGGGCATTATGTATCAATTTCAATTTGTAATTTTAATTTATCTATCCGTTCATTTTCTGTGAGGACTTTGCAAATATGCATTCTTTCAAAACTATTGGGATTATTTTCTTTAAAATAGCAAACTATTGTTTTGTAATGATTTAATCTTACATCTTTGCATATGTTGTCTGATTCGTTCTTTTAGATTTTCCTTTGTTTCTCCATCATGTAACATGGTTTGCATACATTATACCATGTGCTCTTGATCTTACCGTCCAAGTATTTCACGTATTTCCTCTCACTGCAGCTGGATATTGCCGAAAGGAATAGTTGGTCATCAAATATTGTTGCATATCCGTCCGTATTGTTCATTCCCTGTATATTTTCTTGAATAATCTGGAGACTCTTTTTCTAACTTCTCTCTGTAAAATCTAACTTTGTTTCTTTGTAGGCATCGTTTCCATCATTTTGAGGTATCATCTTTGTCGATGACCACGACACCGGATCCACTATCCGCCAGACGTATGACAATATTATTATTGTGAATTAATTTACTGAAACCTTGGTTTCCTATTTTTCTAATGGTCAATATTCTCGAATTTTGCTTGTAGGAAAAATATTGCTTAACGATACATTGGTATATAGTTCAACCACTCATCTCTCCTTGACCTGGTGTGGGTTTGCTCTCGTTTTCCCTTTAACATTCTCGGCTATACCATGATTGTTGTCTCCATTACATCATATGTTTCCTGGCGCTCATTTTACACTTTAAGAAGTCTTTCAATTGTAAACTTTTCTCTTACTCATTAACGTCAGTTATGATATTTATTATATCTGCATTGTCATTGCCTGCGTCAAAAAATTACATAACAATTCAGAAGCGAAGAGGATAGCTGGAAAGATTCCAGTCGTCTATTTTAGATTTTTTTTCTTGTATTGCTATTCCTATGTAAGACAAGATGTTATTGGCGTTTGCATTTTTATAGCTTCTATACCCTAATTTTAGTTTTACCTATTGTCTGATACGTTTGGTAAAGTCATATATATATATATATATATATATATATATATATATATATATATATATATATATATATATATATATATATATATAAACTTTAAGGTGAAGTTTAAATTGGGCACAACTCGTAACAGCATACCTTCACATTTTGTAATTTGGTCTTCCATGATTTCAAACTCTCTCTTAAACGTTTTGATGATCTTTTCCTTACATCCGGCAACGATGCCATTCTCTCGGTCCCACTTGTTGACCATGAGGGCAACTCGATTGGCTTTCGCATTCTCTGCTTCTTTCAGGAACTGTTTCCAGTCCGACACCGTCGGGCACTGGAGTGGATGCCATTCTATCAACTTCATCTTCAATAAAAATAAAATAAAATGCAGAAAATAATGAAAGAGTTGTGTGAGATTTACAAACTAATTTGTGATAGCGAGAACATATGTATGCACCGGCATCAATAAAATAACTCAAAATAAACGGAAATATGAAAAGAGTATAAACAGTATAATGACAGCTGTTGGATAAGGTTTTATATCTGGATATATTTGAAGTGTAATGCATCATGAGAAACACAAATATTAGCCTTATAGCTCATACACCTTATTTGAAGACAACATTTACAAAATCATAACATTCACTGTACAAATGTCTTGTAATCATATGATTTTTTCATAAGATCTCTGAAAAAAATAATTTATCTCCAAAAGAACATGTGTTATTTTAAAATTTGAATTTTCTTTACCAAATTAAATTGATTCTAACATATATTCCATACCGGCAACACGATTTAAAAACGATTTACCACGATTTACCACAATCCACTACAATTTACCACGATTTACCACAATCCACTACAATCTGCCACAATCTACCACAATCCACTATAACCTACCGCAATCCATTACAATCTACCACAATCTACCACAATCTACTACAATCTACCAC
>JAECUM010030218.1:0-16854 GCA_016617855.1 Megalonaias nervosa
AGAATTTGCTTGTGCGTAATTTAGATCTTGACTCTCATGCATCCATTGAGTAACTAATATTAGTCGGCGGATCCCATCATGGATCTGTATTAGCGTAATAAACTGATTATATTGTTATTTTATCCTCATCCGTTTAGCATACACAAGGCACGGATCGTGTTTCTTTTACGTACTGATTGCTAATCGGTAACGTTGATTGTATAATACTGGCATCATGTGAAGATATTATCAGAAGTCCCATTGTACCTGATATGATTACATGAATTTCATTCCGTGTCGTTCGGCGTGTAACACTGTTGTGTGGAGATATTTAAGAAGACATCGATGAAGAAATATTATGAGCCTACAATAAGGACTCTCCAATGAGTCTCGTTTGATACCGCCTTTTGGGACTGTTTGCAGTAACAAACAAGTTTGTACAAGCAGTAAACTTTATACAAACTAATAAGGATGAATAGAGGGCGAGCTAGACAACCTCAAAAATGGACTTCACACAATATATTTTCGATTGAGGAGACCGCAGTCGTACTTGTACATATATGAGGAACAGGAGCAGATGTTTGTTGTTTCGTTCGTTTAACACATTGGTTCAGCAGATGACAGGCTATACGTGGCTGCCAGTATATTTGATGGAGGACGCATCCTGAAACTCCAGTCGTGAAAAACAACCAGTCTACAGTCAACTGTTGGCAAGCTTTCTCTCGTATCTACATCGGCCCAGCTGAGACTGGAAACTAGGTGGAAAATGTTGAGATGTGAGCCATCGATAAATGCGACGACCCTGTCAGAGAGAGCCCTAGTTGGAAGAATGTTTCGAAAGGCATTTATTCCTGAGTGTATCTCTGGGAAAAGGGTATTAAGATTGAATATATGAGAGCAAACGGGCTGAGGATGCTTCCCATGATGTAACCTGGAATTGTTTAAGCAAATGAAAAGACAAATTGTAACATCCGTCAGGGAGATATAAAATTTGGATTTGCAAGTTAAAGAAAGGCGGAAGCATTTGATGGAGATAAATGTAGTTGAAAACAATATCGACCAAAAGACGTAAGTAAAAGAAAACAAAACAAAAAAAAAAAAATTCTGGTAATGAATAGTGTTCCGGCATCAAGCTATGGCAGGAAATGAGATGGAATTGTTCACTGGACAGTTTTGGCATTAACAATGTATTACTATATTAAGTATATATGACTAGGTTACATCAGTGACCATATTTGCATGAAATGAAAATTAGAGAAACAACTACAGTTGCGACTGCTTGCATCAATATCAGCATCGACTAGCACGACAGGTCAAAGGTTAAAGGGAATGAGTGTCTTAAACTAATGTCTAGCGTACCTAGATACATGTTTGCGAGTGACCAAAAAGAGTATTCGAGAGCAGTGTCCCATAACATGGGTAAACGACATGCATTGTGTTTTAGTCACTGCAGAATATTACGATTTCATAAGCTTTTTAAAGAAAGGCTCTTCAACAAATTAAATATGTTTGATGAGTATGCTGATGAAGATAATATTTGTTATTAATGAATTTAGAAAAACAAGGAAGAAATGTACCTTTGGTATATGTCCCAGCAGTTTAATTTCATATGCATGATACACTTTGAGTTTAAGTATTTTTCAGACTTTGCGAGAAGATTAACCGGACACGTCGAAAAATATTGAAGCCACTAGGTTAGGGATAATAGCAATTTTATACAAAGTGTCTTAGTGTGTTCCTTCTGTCTCAAGCACTGGCAATGTCAAAGTTAATGGAGTGGATTCAAAATGGAACGACAACTGCAATTCTTTTTAGGTCTATTTTCCTTTCCATTTGCTTGACGAGATTTGAATATTTGAAAGATCTATTTACATTATCTAGCCAGGAGGTCATTCCCCCCATAATAGTTGGTGATTTCAAGGCTAATTAGGTTCATTATTGTGCTCCAAAACCTCGAGCTTGACTGCAAATGCAATTCTGACTTATCTAAAAAAAAGATTTATGTGAAAGGCATGTAATGTATATCAACAATTAGTTAATATGTACTGGTCCTGATTTTAAATGTTTGCAGTGGATGGCAAGTCTCAGTGATGGATAGAATATATACCATTGCACAAACGGACGTTCTATTTGGTGGGAAAGGCTGAAATTATAGATTAATATTTCTTAAATACGTCAGATATTCATCGTCTAACCATTGTTTGAGCAAAACCAGTTGTACATGAAAGACTGAGGGCTGATGCACATATTGTCAAATCAATATGTTTGAGAAAACGGAACTTGTTCGGAACAGATAGGTACATGTAAGGAAGAAACGCACTTTGATTTTATAACGGTATGGCAAGAAACAGGCATCATTATTATCGAAGATTTGATACATACATTGCACGATGCATCCTCTATGTATTGGCCTATCAAGAGTTTTGGATTTTGTGTTAACCGTTTTTGAAACTAGAGTTTCACCAGGAGAGCAGAAAATTTGTTTAGAGGCAGGAAATATATATCGTGCGCAAATTTAAAGACAATGAAAAAATTATCTTCAAAAGAGGTATTAAAAGCTGAAGAAGTGGTCTAAATAAAAATAAATAAACGAATTTGTAAAGTTTATGTGGCTTGAGATTTAAGATCTTACACAACAAAACATCTAAGAAGCAATGCACTTCAAATATCTAAGCTATCGGAATAATTTCGACCTTGACTCTATTCCTGGTTTATGGCGAAATCGGTGTTCCCAATTTTCCCTACCTAAAGATGTTATTCATACGTTTATACATAACTCCAAAGTAGAGCTGGGTACCATGAAACATTTTGTATCGCGGTATTTCTGAACGTACTGCGTACGTAGCACGGTATAACGAAATTATTTTAGGGACTAAAAATTCAAAACTCTGGGGTAGGGCCGTACTCTTTTGTTTAATTTGTGTCTATGAATAGTTCGAAAAATATTGTATTTTGTTCCATAACAAAATAGCACCATACTAAATGCATTCTATTATTTGAAAAAGAAAACATTAATTTCCACGAGATAAAAAGAAAACAAAGTATTTCAGCTGAAAAGAAAAGCAAACCCCCAGCACCTTATATTAGACTAATTTGATTGTGTATGCTATTTTTTGTAGAAATTGCAATATATTAAGTTATAACTTATGTGTGATAATTAAGCTTACATTATAGCGGATACTATTAAAAACTGCTGACATTCGATGGCCTGTTGATGAGACTCGAATGTGTTAATACTGAATCCAACAATTTGCTACCTATTCCAGGCATAATTGTCAGGGACATTTTGGGTGGAATGATTACGCCCTGGTCGGATATCTATCAGAGAGGGCCAGAAAACACGAAACATACTTTCCCTACAAGCGAGAAAGTTTTGTGCACTTGAGAAAATTACGTGAAGTTCAGACATAAAAGTGGCGCTCCTGAAAATGATAGGATGTAACGCAGCCTTACAAAGGAGTACATATAGGGAACACATTCGCATACGCTAGTAAATAACTTAGACATCACCTTTGGTTTCGATTTGAAATTTTTCCGAAAGTCTGATATGGACCGAATATGTTTCACAACATTCCATTTGTTCACCATGGAGTCATACATAACACGTGTCAGACATATCATGAAAATATTGACAAAACGTCATAGGTGTCTTGCACCTAGTGGGCGGAAAGAACGAGTTTGATTCGTCGTATGAATACGTTGAGTCTGTAAGGCCGAGACTATAATCCTAATCCCTATCGAATGAGTCTTTTCCTCCGACTAGGAACAAAGCATTTATCTGTTTTTGTATTTAATACATGTCCCATATTTTTTTTTTGCAACCTTTTGTGTATGATTTAAAACAATGTATTCGGCATTTGGCGTTTTATGAAAGAAATTTTAAAATCCTGTCAAAAATCTCCATAACAGTATTTAAAAGCATTCAATTATATACAGACAACCTATTAATTTGAAATAAAATATAACTGCCTATTTTTATATTTTCAGTACAGGAAATTGTTGATGCATGTACGATAATGTTCATGGATGCGAATTTAAGCACATATTTTTAGCAAATCGAAGATTCAGTCTCTTTGTCATAAACGAACTAGATTTATAAGATTCATTTGGATATTGTATAACAAGAAACTTCTAAAGAATATTGTTCTGTTTCATCTCTTTACTTTTGTACTTTAACAGTTTCAATTATACAACAAGTATACACCATTGAGTTTGTCCGTCTAGACGACGAGGATCATATTAGTTATCTAATCTTTGAACGGGATCGATTGGCCTGTTGGTACGCAGCTGACTGAATAGATCAATGTGCGCCCAGAATGTTTTATGGCAGTATCGACAGGGGATGCAGAAACGCAGATTGTGGGGTGACTGGTTCGGGCTTTATTGGTCTGTTTCCGTTGTTCTGATGCGGCTGTCATCTTGGCCTCAACAACTGCAGCGTAGTTTCCGATGGAGGAGCGCCACACACCACTGTCTTGAGCAGTCTACTTCCACGTGTCAGTGCTTATGTCAACATCCTTCAATGACTTCTCCAAGGTGTCGTTGTAGCGTTTCATCTGACTTCCTATGGAGCGTTTTCATTATTCTAGTTAGCCTTTAGGGACAGGAAGCCAGTGGTCTGGCATACGGGCTAAAAGGCCTCCACATTAAAACTGTGACTGCATCAGGATGGTGTGGATTCTGGGACTGAGGAGTATTCTGAAGCAAGTGTTGTGGCAGTGGTTTAAGTTCGTCGTCGATGACTACGTTCGAGGACATAGTGCTGCCAAGACAGTTGAACATACTCAGTGAATTCAGTTTGTGAAATCTGACTGCGATTAATATTACAACAAGGATTTGCTTGACAAGGTACAATACCCATTGATAAATTCCCATAGCTGTCATGAAGAAAGGTACATGCCGCAACCATTCGTGTAAATTTTAGTCTTATGTTTTCTTTCTAAACAACGTCTTCATTGACGGATGTATATGTTATGTCCATTTATATATATATATATATATATATACATATATATATATATATATATATATATATATATATATATATACTTATATATATATATATATATATATATATATATATATATATATACCTATATATATATATATATATATATATATATATATATATATATATATAAGAAGAAATAACGGTCAGTCAGTCAGCCAGTCAGACGAACATACAGAGATATCATAAATTACCAGTCTCTTTACATTGGTTCTTATCCATGTTATAGTTTAAAAACAAATTCTTAGACATTGGAGAGAGAGACAGACAGAGAGACAGACAGACAGACAGAGATTGCAACTTATGTATAATTGTCCATCAGTAATATCTCGAACAGAGCAGATTGTTATTCTACATAGACGAGACCAAATATTATTTTGAAAGGCACATTTACTGTATTAAATATACGTCTAATATATTAATAATATTTGTCATTTAGAATTCAACCATCGGATTTTGTTTCATGATTTAAATATCTTTCCACAGAAGTCATCAAATGGAAGCTTGAGCCATTATATGTCGTTAGGTATTTCGTGAAAAAAAGTAAGCGCATCCTTTAGCAACCATGATGGCAGCAGCAAACTTTCTTTTATGTTCACATATAGCCATATAAAGAGATATGATATAATTTATTAGACACTCACATAAGAAACTGCTATACTGCGAACATGTCTGATAAGGACGTTTCCAATTCGCTTATTCATTCAGCAAACAATGATGCGGACTGTGCAGTGTAGTGAATATAAAGTTATTATCTATGTATTTGACACGGAACGCAATGTCTTGATAAATGCCAAAACAAGTCAATGGACCGAAATGATTTTATGTGTGCTACACTGGCAATATACTTACCTGTTATTAGAAATGAATTTCATGTAAAAATTGACATTACCTTCTCTCTCTCTCCTTATATATATATATATATATATATATATATACATACATACATATATATATATATATATATACTATATATACTATATATATATATATATACATATATATATATATACATACATACAATGCGACATATATGATGGCACAGCCTAAAAACTTATGTAATTTCTAGTTATTTCCGCAACACGAACTGGGAGGATATGCTTCTGAAATGTATGTAACCCTTGGGCAATTAATGGTGTCAAATATATAATAGTGACAACTGTACTCATCGCCAATAAATACTCAGTAGTACTAACATTATTGATAGAGTAATATCCTCTTTCATATGTTTGAACATTACAGTTGGATATTTATTATTTCTAAGGCAATTCAAGAGAATTCAAACATGCAATCATATGCGGCTGACACTCCCGATATCAGTGCAGTACTCAAAGTTACGATCCTCTAAATAGGAGTCAACCTTAGAAAGACAAAACTAATGAGTAAAGTTATAACTGTTTAGAACATTATTACACATATTGAAAATATATTTGAAATGCCTAGAAATTACAAAATAGAGCATAGTTCTTCAAATAACCATGGAGGTAATGGGATCTAGAAATGTTAGTGCACGCTTATTGATATGCAAATTTGGTTTCAAGAAGCGAAGTAAATAATGACAATGGACAATGAAGGATATTAAGAGTATCCACAAATATCTGACAAAATGTGCAGCTAAATAATATTTAGCTCACTATTATAGCTGTTATCACAGCAGTTCCATCTCAGTTTATATCTCGAGCTAAGGGACTTTCAAAAGTGGTCATTTATGTTTTTACTTACCTTCACTTTAAAAAATAATATATTTGTTTTAGAAATTTAGCCACTGCAAAATATTTCTTTGCGAAGAAAGATATGTATAATGTCCCACCTCTCACATTCTTCTGACACTAGGCTGACAAGACGTAACACTAACATCTTAAAGCTGAGCGCCAAGCAAGGCAGCTGCTAGCACAATTTTTAAAGTCTTTGGTATGGGTCGGCGAGAGTTCAATTCCGTGACCGTGACCTCACATGAGGGGTGGATGCTGTAACCATTTAGGCGGGGGGTGTTGGGTGTTCATAAGGATATTTAAAAAAGACTTTTGTAACAACTTCTATATCGGCAAGAAAAGGGATGAGAAATGAAGGTGTCACTGAGTTCCGTAGAATTCGTATTAAACGTAACAGCAATTTGCAGACAGCAGCACCATTGTACTCACCTTCAAGAAAACCAACAATACCTAATGTGGTCAAAGTTGGAATTGTATAAGTTAAGGTTGAGTTTTATATACCAAAACTACTTTGATGCTTCAAATGTCAGAAAAACCGAGTATGTGGCTTATGCGGAGACCCTTGTCATCGGGAATCCGAGTGCAGAGCCACTCCGCATTGCGTCAACTGTGGAAAGGAGCAGCACTCTAATTCCAAGGATTGTGAAACATGAAAACAAGGGAAGGAATTACAAAGGGTAGAGTACTCTTCCAACATCCCCTTTCCAGAGGCCAGACAGACTGTTCAAGCTAGGGCGTCCCTTACAGGTCCAAAAATAACCAAGAACACACAAACCCACCAAGCCCACCTGACTCACCATCAAACTCAGAAGAACACAATATACACTCAAACAACATTCAACAACACAAGGCCAAAATCACCAATCAGTAAAATGAGAATACAAGCAAATAGGCAGCAAAAGGGGTCTGATGACTCCATAAAGCTGCAAAACAGGTTTGGCGACTTTGAGGACATTGATACAGAAGAAACTGATTCACGAACTCAAGGTGGCTCCATGCCTACAATAAAATACATTTAACCCCATACTTGATCTAGATAAATAAGGACATAGATTTAACCCGCGAAATATCTTACCTAATTATACCATTTCCGCTTTAAATTCATAATGAAGAATATCTTACTACAATTGAATTGCCGAAGATTTAATTCCAAGTACAATGATATTCTTCTGCTTTTAAATGAACATGATCCTGCAGTACTATGTCTGCAGGGAACATTTCCTAAAGATACGGAAAACTACCCCCTTTTAAATACCTACTTTAAAAATATTGACAGGGCCTCAGGAGGAGTTCCCGTCATTGTAAACAATAGGGCCCTCATAGCTCCATTCCCTTAAACACATATTTGCAAGCCATTGCTGTACGTTTCACTCTACATCGAGTATTTACTTTTTGTTCCATTTATATAACACCAAACACCAACCTACTACCAAACGAATTAGTCAAGCTTGTTTAACAACAGCCTGCCCCATTTGTTATGCTTCGGCATTTTAATGCCCATCACATATTATGCGAATTGAATTACATCAGTGACAGCCAAAAAGGTAGACGATTTCATTTCTAGACACGATTTTTGTCTATATAACACCAAATCACCGACATATTTACATCCATGAACCGGTACATGCAAATGTTCCGATCTGACAATTTGTTCTCCTTCGCTGCCTTTTGGATTATGATTGGAAGGTCTCTTAAGAACGCTAACTCTACAATCGATGAAGCAATTCCGCAATGGAATATAAAAAAGGACGACTGGGCCGATTGGACCAAGTTTAAAACACTTTGTAAAACAAGACGGAACAAGTATACCTTTTAAATGTTAATTACCACATTCAACATTTAACATCTATTTTAACAAAGTTCTCTCCAAACTCTAAAATGGCCCCAAAACCTTGGTTCACCAAGGAATGTAAATGAGTCATTAGACAACGCCAAGAAGCACTGAGAAAATTTAATAATCATCTGACAACCGAAACTTTAAGTAAGTAACGTATTTTCCAGGCCAAAGCACGATTAAAAATGTAAAAAAGCATCATGGAAAAATATGTTTCTACGTTAAACTCTCGTTTTTGCATAAAGAAAGGATAGGACACGATCCGCAAAATAAATGGAAAAGGAAAACACAATAATTCTTTCCGACATCTGGAATTAACAATAACAATTTCAATTCCAAACATTATGTAGCAAATATAATTGATGATAGTACCTCCAAAACTTCCTACAAAGATTAAAATGTCAAACGTAAAGACACCATTGAAATTTACATCCAATAATTTAGAAGGTTATAATAAACCGTTTTCACTATTAGAGTTTATGGAAGCTTTGAACAAAGCCCATGCTACATCCTCTGGGCCGGACCAAATACATTATCAGTTTTTGACACACCTACCATAACCATCTTTAGCAGCTCTTTTGGAAGTGGATCTCTGGTAATGTACCACAAATCTGGAAAGAAGCAACAGTAATACAAATTCCCAAACCAGGTAAAGAGAGCACAGATCCTAGCAACTATCCTCCAACTGCTCTGACGAGTTCTGTGTGTAAAACAATAGAACGAATGATCAATTCTAGGCTTGTTTGGTACTTGGGGACAGCTAATTTAATATTGCCTTTTCAATGTAGCTTTCGATATGCCGTAGCACCAATGATCACCTGGTTAGACTGGAAACATTTATTCGTGATGCTTTTTTCAAGAAGGAACATTTAGTAATGGTTTTCTTTGATTTATAAAAGGCTGATGATACAGCATGGAAATACGGAATAATACATGATTTGCACAATCAGGGTATAAAAGGCTGTTTACTTTCTTTGACATCGAACTTTCTTTCAAATAGGGGATTCAAGGTACGAGCTGGTTCCACCCTCTCTGATATGCATGATCACGAGATGGGTCTGCCCCAGGGCAGCATTTTATCTGTAACGCTTTGCAACATCATAATAGCACTATCAAGTGTGTGGCTCCTCCATATACGTTGATGATTTCCTAATATGTTATCGACCAAACGACATGCACACAATCGAAAGACAACTACAACAAAATATAAACGATATTCAAAATTGGGCCTGTTCCAAAGGTTTCACATTTTCAAAAGCAACAACAGTATGCATGCATTTCTGTCAGTTATGAAGATACATAAAGAACTTGAAAGCTAAATGCTTGATTTACTTAAAGTAGTAACTCACACTGACTGGGGTGCTGATGGAAAAGTCATCCTCAATTTATATAGAACTTGTATTCGCTCCAAACAGGACTATGGTTGCGTTGTTTATATCTGAGCCAGAAAGTCATACTTAAAGACACTTGACCCAATTCAACATCAAGGAATAAGACTCGTTCTGGGAGCGTTTTGGACATCCTCATGTGAAAGCCTTCTCGTTGAAGCGAACGGACCACCTTTATCACAACGTAGAGACATGCTTTCGATAGTGTTCCCTCAAATTAAGATGAAACCCTCTACATTCTGATTTCTTGGCATATTTCAAATCAAATACAAATGGTACATCGATTTCTTTTCAGCCAAAATCAGAGTAATAGACCTTGCTCTGAATTATATGGAAACAAACGTAGCTTAAACTTCATCATCTTCTCCAATTCACTATCATTACTTCAGTCACTACACAGTAGGAAATTAGAACACCCATTACTGACCAATCTTCTCATAAAAAATACCGAGCTCTGTTCCTCGAACAATATAGTATACTGTTGGTTACCCAGCCATCCTGGTATTAAAGGTAACGAAAAAGCAAATTGCACTGTTACAATAGTCATATCCGCAGAACCATCTGATTTCAGAATACCATACACTGATTTTAATCCTAGTATCAAAAAAAGTCTTTGCGTCTAAGTGGCAAACATCATTGAATGATGCAGTGTATAAAAAACTCCATGCGATCAAGCCAACCCTAGGAGACTAGCCTACATCTTAAAGTACCTGCCGTGGACGAGGTAATCATTGCAACAAACAGAGTTGGTCATACTTATATAACCTACTCCTATATGCTAAAAGGCGATGACCCACCCGAGTACGTTTCGTACAATGAGCCAATGACTGTTAAGCACTTTATGATATATTGTTTCGATCTCCAACCTGCGCGCGATCGTTACTACAATGTTTATCACAGGAAGGAAACTTTTGATATAATATAAGTCTCTTGCATCTTAAAATCCTGAAAGAAGTGAATATTAATACTAATATATAATGTTTATGCTATGGCTTTGAGTATTGTTAAGTAATGTATATACCGTCGTTCATACTAACTATATTTGCATCTAAATATTCATTGACACACACATTTTACATTCACTGTTGATCGGGAAGATCTATATATTACCCTTACAATTAACTGTTTGATTTGATTATCGCTGGTCTATAATAAACCTGTTATCAAGTGTAAATAATCTTACAGATGATCTTTACTATGGCGTTCAATAGCCTTGCGCCGGATAACCACAATCAATCAATCAGTATTTGAAAAGAATATGATTGACCCCGATATAAAGAAAAAGAAAATATTTCAGCTCGAAAGTAAGTCACAGCTCCACACCCAACACCCACCCCCAAAAATCTAATTGGCCATCACCTTATGGTAGATGAATTTTCTGTGTGTATTAATACCAGTATAAGGTGCAATCCATAATCTATAACTCAACCGGGAAGATTACACTACATTATAGCGGATACTATTATACTAATAAAAACAATTCTGACACTCCAAACCAAGAAAGACAAATAATTTACAATACTGTTACGTATATGTAATTAAATTGCTTGTGTGTTAGTTTTAAAATTCTTTTTATTTTATTTTTGTTTCATTACATTTTATTGTAATGATTATTTTCACGGGATTTGAAATTCTTTTTCAGTAATTCTGTTTATCTAAGACGTAAAAGGTGTTACATTAGCAATATTTTTAGTTCACATTGGTCCACGGTAGTGTAAGCGCTACGCGAAAACGATTGGCTATTGCCAAGGTCATTTCGTCTAGTCTGAATAAACAATGTTTTATTTTTTAAATTTATTTCAGAGTGAGAGCAGATATGGGTTCTTGCTACGTGACAAATTACATTTTTCCTATTGCGTTGTTCAAGTGTTAAGAGACCACGTGATTTATCTCGTGAGAACGGGATGGTAATTTGGTTTGATATAATACCCTTTCTGAGCGCTTGTCAGTCAGTTGTATCTTTGAAACTTTGAAGGCTGGATGGGTTTTTATTGTTGAAACCAGATTGTTTTTGAAGTTCATTTATTTTTGGAATTTAATAATTTATTCTCTAGAAATCCAAACGAGTGTACTGTTTTATAAAATTCTGGGAGAAAGAAATTCAGTGGAAATTTCTTCTGGAATTATTCGGAAACATAAACTGTGATTCAATTGAGGAATTGTTGCCATTTGGTACAACGGCCACACTGGACGTCATCGCCTTCCATATTGGAACGTCGTCGAGATTCGAACCTGGATTCAAACAGAACTATTTAGTGATAGGACTTGTATTTTTCATTCTTAGGATTAAATTTTGGATTATATTCACAAACCGTAAGTCCTATTTTCTAATTTTTACATTGTTTTCTAGGGGAAATACATTATTTTGTTAAAATATACAAAGCTTGTTGACTTCACTCTTTTCTCTTGTTATTATTGTACGAGCCTACACGTAACAATACAATAAAACTGCCTATTTTTGTGTTTTAAGTACAAGACAGTATCGATGCATTGTTGACAATGATAACAGGGAATAATTTAAGCATACATTTGTAACAAACCGAAGATTTAGTCTTTTTCTAACAGATTGACTAGATTTTTAAGACTCTTTTGGGATATTTTTAACCAGATACGTCTACCTTTATTTTGAATATGATTGTCAGATATATCTTTGTATATACTAAAACAAATTCGACTCCTTAGTATTATTAATATACACATATAAGATTCCTCCAGTTAAAGTGGCTCCTTAAAAATGTGCTTAAAAACAAATTCCGCTGACCGAAGTTATTAACTTCTGATTCGGTATCTGGTTCGTGGTACAAGCCATCCCTTATCAGTCATGTCATAAGTTAGTCATCAATTCAAATATTTCTAATTAAACAGAGGTGAATTTTTCTCCTGCGGCGAACTTGGAGGCATTTCTAACCATTTCTTGGTTTGGCTCCAAAAGTCTTTCATACTTTGGATTTTTAAGCTTTCTACACAGGATTTCAAAAACGAAATACTTGGTCTCTCCCTCTCTATCTTGTTTGATGTTTATTGGAAATATCGCTTCACACAAGAAGTCATTGTCATGTATTTGGTCCAAACCATTGTTGCAAAACTCAACTATCTCTAATTTCTCGGGGGGGGGGGGGGCGGTAATATTTCAAGTTGTTAAGAAAGTTCCAAACCTGGGTGTGTGAAACACAGAGTGTAGCAGTGCGTTACAGAATCACAGATTGAACATTTGTATATAACACCAGATGAGCCATGCAAGATTAAGTGTGCATGAAACAAAATTATATTTGTATTATTCACCATTAACTTAGATAGAGCCTGATATGTTTTGTTTTATTTGCGGCCAAAGATTCCAAAAGCTTAGTTATTAAGAAAGGTCAACGTAGTTTTTTCTCTGGGTCTTCTCCATAGTCACAGATGATTTGATCACCGAACTGAATCAAACATTCCATAGTGTAAAATTCCTGCTGCTAATTTGATGTTCTTTTGCAATGAGTGTTATTAGACCTTTCAGCGGACGACACCACTGTAACAGGTAAATAACATCATTCAGTACAACATTTGCCGGATAAATTTCCTAACTACGATAAAAGCTGAAGCCTTACATATAATTCAGGAAAGAATTCTCTCCCCCCCCCCTCCGTTTTCTTCACTAACAAAGGGACCTTTGTGTTATCTACATTTCTGAGAGATAGCTTCCAATGTTTGCTTTAAAAGATTACAACCTAAAATCAAGCAATGATTTGAGGAACGAACATCTGTTAAAAGCCCCATTTTTTCTCAGCATAAATTACAGCGCAATTTAAATATTAACAAGTCTTAAAATATGCGGGCGAATTATTCAACCTTCTGACACAATGGGTGCTGGCTCTGGCCGGACATGTAGCATTCTATGATAGAAAAACTGTTTATCTTCGAAGTACTCAGCGAGATGTACTCAAGTTTAAAATAAGTATTTGTCTGCAGAAACGTCTTGCAGTGGTCATGAAAGTGAAGCATATGTAAAATAGGCACATTTTCAGCACACAACAGGGGAATGATCTACGTTTAAATATATATATTCTCAATATTTTAATGTCAGCATTTAGCAACTGTTTAACTGTTTAAATTAAACCGGTTGTGTAGCAGAACTTGAGAGAAAAACTAAGATATGCAGAATGGGGAATTAATCCCTTTTTTTTTGCAATAAAAGTCCAGTTTCAAAATGAAAGTGTTTGAAATCGATCCGTTAGTTATGTTGTACAAAGTCGAGAAGAACGTATCAGGGGTTTAAATAACGATTTGGGCTGGGAGTTTAATTGCAAATTTGGTAAGGTTTAATCGGATAGCATGTGTTTCATGCAATCAACTGTCGTCGCATAATCAGAAAAATATTTAGGATATTATCGTTTAAGTAAACCAAATTTGTGCAAAGACTAGCCATACAATATAAATGACTGTAATCACATATTGTCATCGCTGATTTCCTTGTCATAATCAGACTTGATACCAGTGATTCTTATCTTGGCTCGAATATCATCGTTTTAATAATTTAGTAATTTTTTATTGTACAGGAGATAAGTATAAATTATCAACTTTTCATTAACACGTTATTCTGAAGTACATTTTAAGTACTATGCTTCTATTGCCGGTTATGATTATATTTGAAAAAATTAATAATTTAGCCAGTCCTTTGAATTGTAATTTTTAATCTAAAATCCCCATTGTACCAAATATGGGTCAAAAGACACGTATAGTGACAATCCATCCATGCATATATGCCGAAAGGTGTATATACTATTAAATACAGATTCAACTTCCAACATGTACATCCATAGTGCCAGACTCAAGATATATGGATGCTTGAAGGTATTTAGAGGTATATATCTATATGTCTGTCTCACTGTCTCTATCTGTCTGCTTGTCTGTCTGTCTCTCACTCACAATCTTCCTCTCTCCCTCTTTATATATAGATATATATATAATCTTTCAAACATATTCCAGAGCCATGCGCAAGAAAATATATCGTTGCTATCCAAAACGTGAATCATTTAAGGATAGATACTGCATGTACTGGTATCCTTAAGATCATTGCTACCATGAGGCAATTGTTGGAAAAACACCAGCATTACACCAAAGTAAACGATAATGGTTCTAATATTTCAATAAATATATTTATATGGCTCTGCTTTTCTAGATGTTACATTTTGAAAATTTTTTAATAGGCTCAGCAGTTTACGTTTATTTTTCTGATTCCATTATCGGTTGTATTTTAGGATCATATATTTATGTTGAATTTGTAAAACGCGACATCATCTACGTTTGAGAGGAAAAAAGTCTGTAAGATGCGGTAAAACGAATGTTTTGATTTTCAAAGTCCCCTTTTACATAAAGAGTTAAATGTATGTGGCTAAATATCTATTGTCAAAAACAGACTTGCAGGGAAGTGAATAAAGAATACCAGTGCTATACTGATCTGAACAATAACTATTCTGATATTTCTAAAGGTATTTTAATATAAGATTGCTTATTAAATGTTCCATATTTAAAATACGTTAGACGAAGCAGCATTACGAGTCTTATTTCCTATGTGTTTCATTATTTCTCTCTTTCGTGATCGTGTAATTATCCTTAATTTAATAAATCTGTTGCAAGCACTGTTTAAGAGGAAATAACTGTCAATCAGACAGCCCGTCACATGAACAGAGAGAGATCGAGATCATAAATTATCAGTATCTTTAGACTGATTCTTATCCATGTTGTAGTGTAAAATGAAACTGTAACAAAATGGAGAGAGAGAATCAGAGATAGAGAGAAAGAGAGGCAGAGAGGTAGAGATTTGCATATAATACGCCATCAGTAACATACCGAACAAAGCATAGCGCGATTCTAAATAAACGAGAGCAAAAGAACATTTATAATGCGAATATAATTTATTAAATATATTTCTTATATATTAATAATATTTGTCATCTATAATTTAACCAAATACGTTTGTTTCATGATGTAAACCTCTTTCCGCAGCATTCATCAATTGAAAGCCTGCGCCATTATATGTCGTCTGGTATTCCTGGAAAAAATGAAGCACATCCTATAGCAACCGTGATGGCAACAGTAAACGTTCTTATATGTTCATATATACTCATATCAGTGCAACTTTGAGCCCACATTTCGAGAAAGGCATTTCCGTTAATATCAGACCAAACGTTTTCAGTCTCATTGATTCTCAATTATCCTGTCAGGATCTCCCAAGCACATGGTATACTAAATATATCTCCATTTTTCTTTCTTATTGCTCTTCAAGTACTTTATGTAAACCAGTTTCGCAAATGAAACAAGTATTAAATATTTTTTGAAACTGAACAACTATTCAAAACCTTAGGGACATAAATCGTTAAAAATGCTAGATGTTTCATGTCGTCAAATCATACAGTACATTTGAATTTATATCCGTTGTAAACATTTTCATTATTCACTAACATACTTACGTTCATTTTTTTGTCTACTTTCTACTTTCCATAACTAGATCCGTGAAAGAATATTATGATGATAATGATCAGGAAGATAACTGCAAAGATAAAATAGGTAATGAAAAAAAAAGATATAATAGGTAATGAGGAAAAAGATATAATAGGTAATGAGAAAAACGACAATGGCGAGGGAGTAAACGTAATTGATGTAATACACAATTTTCTAAACAAATGTACAGTAAAGAGATAACAGACAGCAAAACTTGGTTCTTCAGACTGCGCAGATTGTTCTGTTGATGGACATATGATGTGTACATGCAGTCTCATATCCTTCACACTGTCACATGTGCTATTTCTCACACGTCTACGAATCTAGTACTCAAACGTTCTTGTCAGTTCAAAATTGGATTCAGATGTCTAACCTGTTTAAGTAAGCGTGAAAATTCACATCCTTTTATGTGGGTAGGAACCATTAGTCTAAACAATCTATCTATCTATCTAT
>JAECUM010030223.1:0-25977 GCA_016617855.1 Megalonaias nervosa
TTTTCATTGGACAGATCAGTAAGGTCGTATCTTGAGGAATAAAGTTAATTCTTATTGAATACGTTACGTAACATGAATAGGTGTTTTGAAATATCAAACTGGATAGTACGATCTGTCAATTGAGGTATATCGCGACATACAGTCGTACTAGACCACTGAAGGTATATATAAGGAGAGAACATCATCTGATCCATCGCGTTCTCAGACCTAACACTGAGTGGTGAGCAGCGTATTGCCCTCCACGTCAACCTCGAAAAATCAGTTAAATATAACCAACATATAACTAGGAAATCATAAATACAAACAAACATTTAAAAACTAAACATCGTAAATCGGTCACTGAACCATAATCAAAACATAGCAAGAGATTTAAAAATACCAAAAAGCACAAAAAATTAAAATGGGAAATGACAAAACCATAGTAGAAGCAACGAAGACCTTGTAAGATGCCATGCAGGAACAATCCAACGGGTGAAGGGAGCGAGCATTCATGTCGCTTGGACATGGTTTCGCCTGTGCGCGTTCTCAGACCCAACAGCGAGTGGTGAGCGACAACATGCTCACGTCAACCTCGTAACCAATAAACATAAAACTAAGACACCTCAAATGACCCTAAATAAAAATAGGACAGAACACCCTCAAATAACAACTTAACATGTACATAAATAAACAAGTATTTAAAAAAATAACATGTAATAGGTAATGTGAAATTTTTAAAACAAGAAATAAAAAATATAAATGTTGTCTTTGAGGGAGGCCTTGCAGAGGGGCGTGGTGGGACTCCTCGAACCGGTGAGGGACAAAAGCATTCATGTTGCTAGGACATGGTTTCGCCTGTGCGCGTTCTTGGATCCACCACCGGTTGGTGGGACCCAAAGCGCCCTCATAACGCCCAGTTCGGAAATAACCAATAACATAAAATAAGTATATTAGGAACAAACACTCCGAAATAAATAAATAAATAGCTATATCCGAGGAAGGTCTTGAAGGGGGCGTGGTGTGGCGCCCATATCGGTGAGGGGCGAAAGCATTCATGTCACTAGGACATGGTTTCGCCGGTGCGCGTTCGTGGACCCACCACCGGATGGACGATACACCGCGACCCTAACACCCAAATCGGAAATCGCAAATTGGAAATAATAAATGACCTCAAGCAATAAGGAGATAGGGTCATATAATATTAAATAAATAAAAATAACTAATAACGAAAAACACCATCCTAACAACTAACAACCATAGATAATCCCTGATATGGCTACTAACAACACCCTTCCTAACAACATATTCATACCAGAGGTGACAGCTATATAACACCAATAGGCAGGAAGGAAAATATCAGCACTATTAATTACAAGTAAGACCATAAAATTAGTACTATAAGGTGGTCAAAACACCCAAGACTGTCAGGCCCTGCCGCACAAGGCGGCAAAATAAATAGTCCCTATGAGTAACGTAAGACCTCAAATTTAATAACTTATAAGGTGGTCAAAACACCCAAGACCATCAGGTCCAGCCGCACAAAGCGGCAACGAAAATATTAAGAAATACGTAAGACTCCAAATATAATAACATATAAGGTGGTCTTGAGCCCAGGACCATCAGGGCCGGCCGCACAAGGTGGCAAATTTAAATCTAGGACCAGATTAAAAGGCCCCAAAAACAAACAAACAAACGAAAAAATATATATAAAGTGGTCCATAAGCCCAAGACCATCAGGGCCAGCTTCACAAAGCAGCAAAATAACATCAAGGAATCAGACTAATGACACAAACATACAAACCAGGAACAAATCAACTATAGCCGTCACCAAAGGCATCTCCATCTAAGTAAACAAAAACAGCACAGAGTTTATATTTTCCAAATTATGCAAGAGGGCAAATTTTAGGCCATGATACTAGAATCGCTGAGCGCCCTCCTGTGGACTGGCTCCGACCAACTCACCCTCCTTCCTTGTCACGGACCGACATCTCGAATAATCAGCGTACAATGCACGCATAAATACGTGGGGAGTGTGGCTCTAATTCCGCTCCCCACGAGCAATTAAACAGCCCACTTCGTGGGCAGAAACTCGTCGCACATGCCCAATGGGCGTAAGCGACGTTAATGTAAAGAATCAGTCAGTCAAATATCTGATTCATTCCTGGTTTGGAGTCATTCTTATTTCTTGTGTTCCTGTTGTAACATCAAGTCTGAATGTTTCGGAAAAGGCCAAGTGGGTGGGGGACACAACCTAGTCTGATAGCTTAACATAGCTATTGGTCGAGGGCGTGCCCACAAATAAAAAGTCTGCAGACATATTTTATGTTGTACTTAAATATTATTTGAGAGGTAATGAAAATTGTTAGGAATATTAAATGGAAATAGAAAGTGCTCGTAGGACTATAATAATATTCTGGAACTTTTGTGAATTATTCAAAGGAGTTCTCGACAAAGCCATTTTTTTTTTGACAACGTCACAATTCTTGGTGGATCAGTGCAATTCCAGTCCTGAAACTGATACTGAACTTTTCATTTATTTTTAATTTAATATAACATTTTGGGGTTATTTTGGATTCACTTCATAACACTATAATTCCCTCTCACATTTTCATTTATAACTTTTTCTAATTAAAATATTTGTTAAGTTTTACAAAACTTGCTGGTTTTGCTTGTTTCTGTTACTTAGTTTATGACCATAGAGTCGTAACAGCTTTGATTCTCAATTTTTGTTAATTTAGCTTTCCTAATCAGAGTGATTTTGTTATCGTTAGTCATTCATGGCCTTAATTTTAGTCTACTGGTACCCGTATGTTGATTTTGTTTTTATTGTGTTACTATTAGTATTACTATAATTTTTATCTTGATGTTGTTTTGTTATTATTGTGTTACGATTAGCATTATTTTAACTTCTACCTTGATGTTCATTTTGTTATTATTGTGTTACTATTAGTATTATTTTAACTTTTACTCTGATGTTGATTATTCCGCAGCCACTGTTTTTAGTCCTTGCTACATTGCTGTGTCTTTCCACCACTCCGACTATTTGTTTTGTAGCAACTTGGAAGCTGGGATGGGTTACTGATTTCGGTTAGTTTTGAATTAGTGTCATCTTTTAACTTAATGTTGTTTTTCCCAGCCAATGTTTTCGTTTTAGTAGTAGCTATAAAACTGTGTCTTTCGACAACTCAGACTATTTTGTTTGGTGGTAGTTAGGGAGGTGCGTTTGTTTTATTTATTTCGATTAGTTTTGAATTAGTGTATCGTTTACTTAATGTTCGTTTTCCCCAGACACTGTTTTGTTTTAGTAGTTGCTATAAAGCTGTATCTTTCGACTACTCCGACTATATGTTTTGTCGCAGCTAAGGAGTATGTAAAATTATAGCTTCTTTTCGGCTTTTGTTTTTGTTGGTTAGTTTATTTTGATACTAGCTAGGGGTTAAATTTTGCCTCTTTTCCCATTGGATTTTTTTCTTTTTTTCTTTTTGTAAATCATATTGCTTCTTTTTGTGAGATATTGCTCAAGGACTAGTTCTCGCCGTCGTGGGACTAGCATTACCCGTCCCTTCTTTTATGGTTTCCTATCGTGTTTTGTGGTTTTTTTTGTAAGTTTAATTTATATTTGTCCTTTCTTTCATATTTCATTTATATATTTCTAAATGTTTGAACATGTCATGCTGCTGTTTTATTTTTGTTTGTTTTTTAATACAAATTTTCGACCCGTCGTGTATATTTGGGTATAGGTCTCGTACTAATTCTCTATGTAGCTCAAAATCGAGACCCCTAGGACAATTAGATCATTAGTTCCCTAGTTCTCTAAGTTTAAAGTCAATTTATGATGTGGAGCAGGTCCAAGGCGGGTCTGGGCAGTATCTAACAATTTTGAGTAATATTTGGGATCTGTCTTTGTTTCAAGGTCTTTCATTATTTTTCCACAGGGTATTAAACTTTTCATTCCTTTGCAAAATGTTTATCGCATTTTGTAAGAGCTTTGGTCGTAGAGTTGCTAGTGCCGTATACTGATACTAGTACACCGATATACGCCCGTAGTGCTTTTGACTGGACTATATCCAATATCCGGAATAATGCGGCGCACGCTGATCTATTGACAGCCATAGTCATTTTTTTTTGGGGGGGGATTTCTCTTCTGATATTTGCAGACCATACGAGTCGACCTCCCTCCCTATCGTCATGGTTACCCGAAGGATTATGTGTGTGATTAAGTGCTATATCTATTCAGTTATTGTTTCTGTTTTCTTCTGAAATAATTAATTTTCTTTCGCAATTTTAATGGTTTGTGTAGTGTTATAGAGTTTTGTCCATATGGATCTATTTTTTTAATGTACCAGCCTGAATGCGTGCCGAATTTATTTTTTTATTTTTTTATTTTTTTATTTTTTTTAAATTTTTTTTTTTTTAAATCTTGGTACAATTTCAGATTGAGTGCCTATGTCTTGAATTTCGTACTCTGTATCTTTTTGCACTTGGTCATATGTCAGCTTATACAAGTCTCTTTTTCTTTTCCTTTCACTTCCATCGGAGGTTGATTGTGATTGATCTCTTTGATATGTCTGATTTAAGGATTTTCGTGCTTTCTTCTGCTTTCTTCTTTTTTATTCATTTCTCTGTTTTGAGTTTTCTGTCCTGTCAGGTTATACAAGTCTCTTTTTCTATACAAGTCTCCTTTCACTTCCATCGGAGGTTGATTGTGATTGATCTATTTAATATGTCTGATTTAAGGATTTTCGTGCTTTCTTCAGCTTTCTTCTTTTTTGTTCATTTCTGTTTTGAGTTTTCTGTCCTTTCAGCATGTTCATTTTTTTATTTTCTCTTTCTTTTCATGTTGTTTCTGTTCTTTATCTTTTTGTTATTGGTGGTGGTGGTGATTTTGTTCCTGTGTTCCCTTTCGTTTGTCTCTTAGTTGTTCATTTGTTCCTTTTGTTGTTGTTTGATTTTTTTTGGTTGATTCAAAGGTTTCGGTTGTATTTCTTCTTTTTGCTTACTTTGTTGGGGTTGTGGTTGTTGTTTCCCTTTTTCTCTATTTCGTGGTTTTGGTACTGGTACTGGTACATTTTCTTCTTGCTGTATAGCTTTCTGCTCGGAAAATATGGCGGTTCCACTAATTGGAGTAATCTTTCCTGTTTGATCTTTAGCTGTTGGGCATTTTTGGGAGGTGTGTCCCACGTTTCCATATTTCTTACATTTTCTATGGTATATACAACCCTTATACCATGTTTTTGCGAGAAACACTTTCTTCATTGTCCTAACCTGTTCTTTTCTATTTTCAGGATTCTAACTCCATTTTTTTTTAATTGGGAAATCCAGTGTGTGTATCTATTCTTGCTTTTGTGACCTTGATTTGGAACTTTTATTTCAAATCTTTCCACTGTGGCTTCTAGTGGTATTTCGAGCGGAATATCTGATATATGCAGTTCAGCTGTTCTTTTTTTTTTATCTTCCTTAAAAAGGGTGCTGGGTCCAGTTTACCCTCCAATTTCCATCTTTCCGTAAGGTAGTATTGGTACATTTCCTCTTGGTCTTAGAATATATCTATCTTCTCCCTTCCTGTTCAACTCCACAGCGAGATTGATAAAGTCTTTATTTATTATTCCCAGAACTACCATCACTCTTGTCATGCTAGGTCTATTCTCTGCTGCTATCTCTCTCATATTTATCTCTTGCGTTCCTTGTCAAGAGCGTCTTTTGGTTAGCCCCCTCCCCTTTTGCGCCTCTGAGGTTGTGGAGAAAGTCCATATATCGATCGTACCGTTTTGCGCACCCTTTGATGTGGGTTGCACACGTGAGATCTTCTTCGTCTAGTATCATACCCAAGAAGGTTTCTCTGTACCTCGCACTCTTTTATCTAAACAAGGGAAGCCGACACAAACCTTCAAAGGGCCCAAACCGACAAACAAATATGTATATTTATGACAGTTTAAAAAGTCTAAACAGGGGTGAACTGAGACTCGGGGTAAGTCTAAACTTTGATTCGGGAAAGGGCTAAAACTTATACTCGGGGAGGGAATTAACGTTCTCTCTTTTATTTTGCTGAGTGGATTTTGTCCTGGGGAGATTTTGTCTTTTTTCCCGTGACTTTTTGTCCATTTACACCTTTAAACTTATGATGTTTTGCATGCCTCACCATATTGAAAATACACTTTACAGACTTTTTTCTAATCCAACAGAATGTATACCCGACTGCGAAAACGATGAATTCGATGCCCTAGCCGGCGGAATGTACACCAGACGCCAACAAACGATACAGTTGCTCAATTTAATTCGTTCGGCGTGCGAGTATGAGTCTTCGGTTTTCTATCGTTTCCCTGGAACTGGGAAGGATTATTCCAATCTTAATTTACCACAACCAGTACAATTAGTGACAGTATTCGCAACTTTTCTCCTTCGTTTGAGGATCATTTTAAACACAAAGTGTATACATTTTCAAACAATAATATCGTGAACGGCATTGTATACGCCTCATGTTTAATAGTATCCGATGTCGATGACTCCAGCCATATTTCAGACAGGATGACTTTGACCTTTGACCCCATAATCAATAGGGTTCTTAATATCTTGTATGCAAAATATGCACAAACTATGGCAACTATAGATTTGTATGCAAAATATCCACAAACTATGGCAACTATAGACAATGCCTATGTATGTATGTATGTATGTATGTATGTATGTATGTATGTAGCTTATTTCCAAAATAATGATTTTAATAAGGGTCATTTAGTTAATGATATTTTCTGAAATGCTAATGTCCAATGAATGGGTTGTACTGTAAGGATGAGTCATGTATAATACCTAGTACTATTTCATTAATAAATTCCAGGGTCGATGCACTTGAAATTTTCACGTGATCTAACGAGGATATTCCTACTGTTAAAATGTCAGACTGACCTATTTCCTGACAGGCTAGACGTTAGAACTCGACCACCTTTTGTTTACTGCAAATTTGTATTTTGAAATACGAATGATTCATTTAAACCTTGTATTGAATTGTTTGGCTGTTACGTTGTTAGCTTTTACATTTTCTATAGAAGCGATTTAGAACGTGGAATCACTCATGCTTAAAGTTGATATTGGTCTTCTAAGAGTATTGAGAGGAAAGATTTATTTATTTAATTTAAATCATTCCTTGGAACTACAATGCCGTAACATTTATTCAAAGACTTGGAAATATTAATATAATTTGGATTTACCGTGAAACATTTAAGGACATTTTGGATTTATGTGTCTGGATCTACCGTAAAACATTCAAAGACACTTTGGATCATGGGCACCCGCACATAGGGGCAAGGGGAGTGGGCATGTGCTCCCACCCCGATTTCATCTCTAAACATCTTTTGCCCACATCCATAAAACTTAATAGTTGACCACCTCCCCCACCCCGGAAATAATTCTGCGGGCGCCCATGTTTTGGATTTATATCTTTGGATTTGCCGTTGAAGATTCAAGGACATTTTTGATTTATATGTCTTTTGGATTTACCTTGAAATCAATTAAAGGACATTCAGATTTTAAAAAGTGGTAAGTCTGTGGTGTTATCACATCAGGACATTACAGTTTTCATTCGGAATACTTTTGAAAAGTATCCGGATTACTTTGATCTATTGGATTTGATAGAACGTTTTTAGAATTTTAGGAATTCATTAACTACTGTTATTTTTAATACTTTCAGTTTGTATTTTAGGGAAATATATCTATATTTCAGTTATACAAAATGTGTTGGTTTTCTCTCTTTCTTGTTACGCAGTTTAAGCTCCTAGGTCGTACCAGCATGTATGTATGTATGTATGTATGTATGTATGTATGACACCTCAGCACAACGGTGGTTATATAGTGCTGACTAAAGGTAGAGTTGAAAAAAGTTAAGAAAAAAATTAATTGCATAAAAGTGTTAAGAAGACAAACCCTTCCAGATAAATGAACCCGAGTTATTGTGCAAAAACCATTTTAATTCGTTCATTCTCAGGAACTTAACTTGTTTGGCTACTGAGTTTGATAGATGGTGGTTAACTGAGTCATTGTGCGTCAACGCAACTGGTAATGGATAGCCGGCCAGATGGTATCATACCACAATACGCGTTACGGAGGGCATATACAGTTGATACGGTCTGAAGATAACGAGTGTTTGCATTAGAATAAGGCTAACTTGCCCAGTATATTTATGATACAGTAAGCTTACCGAGAACATGCTTCCTCACGTCGTACACCAGTTTTACAATAAATTTCACTATTTATAACTCCATGCTGAAGTATATATTCATGTAAGTCTGTATTTATTTACTATACGTCTGCATTTATTCATTATAAACCTGTGCTTATTCATTATAAGTGATTGTATATTCATTAAAGGTCTATTTATTCATTATAAGTGTTGTATATTCATTAAAGGTCTATTTATTCATTATAAGTGTTGTATATTCATTAAAAGTCTATATTTATTCATTGTAAGTGTTGTATATTCATTAAAAGTCTCTATTCATTATAAGTGTTGTATATTCATTAAAGGTCTATTTATTCATTATAAGTGTTGTATGTTCATTAAAAGTCTATATTTATTCATTATAAGTGTTGTATATTCATTAAAAGTCTATATTTATTCATTATAAGTGTTTGTATATTCATTAAAAGTCTATATTTATTCATTATAAGTGTTTGTATATTCATTAAAAGTCTATATTTATTCATTCTAAGTGTTGTATATTCATTAAAAGTCTATATTTATTCATTCTAAGTGTTGTATATTCATTAAAAGTCTGTATTTATTCATTATAAGTGTTTGTATATTCATTATAAAGCCTGTATTTATTCATTATAAGTCTGTATTTATTCATCGGCTAAATATATATAAAGGATCATATTGAAGATTTATTGTTTTTAACAAAAAGTTTGAAAATTTATCGGTGTAAATTTTTTAAGGTCTTCAAATGCACGTGACTTGAACATTTTACAATACACATTGACATTTTTATTTCGGGCTCTCAACAACTTATCGGTCTGCTTGTCAAGGTACGGCAGTTCGGATTAATCTTAATACAGAGCCGAACATATTAAACCTGTTTTCCTCCGTTGGAACACGTTAACGATAATTTTTCTTTTTACCAGAGATTTTTTTTTTCTTCTCAATATTCTATAACCATGGTGACTATATCATGGTGGGTTAATCGAAATACTAGAAATATGCTGTCTGTAAAATTGTTTCTTACGGGTGGAGTGGGGAATACGCTGCTGTGTCAAGGGCATCTGTAAATGGTGAGAATCACTCTACTACGTATATCATTAATGTCAAGTTTGAACATTACGTTTACCTCAGCGACAGTGACATTTAAAGTGCTTTGAGAAATTCGGAGTAAATACACGTAATTGGTTAAAGGTCACTGGCCACCTATATTGTACAAAAGTGTGATATTATTATAGTCATAAACAAAACGCATTTGTTATGTATGCACACCATAAAAATGTTTAATTAGACTTAAAAATCCACTTTTTTTAAACGAAAAAATAATTCGGCATTCTCCGTAAACAATTGGTAGTTTCCGCATGCCAAAAACGGATATGACGTACATTTATTCCTTCCGTTCAACCTAGCCATTCAAGTGTTTAATTTCCCCATGTAAATGTCTATGTGATATATCTTACGATCGTGCTTTTGTACAGCACATATGGTGCACTGTGTTGCATATGGATGTAACCAAAAGAGTGATGATGGAGAAAAGGGTTCTTTCTTTTTTCCGAAAGACCCTTTTTACCAGAAAAAAAAGTGGATTCAAGCTGTGGGATCGAATAGGGCGAGGGATGGGAAAGTTGTATCATTTATGCCGGATTATAGTTAATTGGCCCAAAGACAATTCGGCCCAACTTAAAATACTTTGAACAAGTTCTTTTCCTTCAAACAACAAGCAGATACTATAGTTAATTGGCCCAAAGACAATTCGGCCCAACTTAAAATACTTTGAACAAGTTCTTTTCCTTCAAACAACAAGCAGATACTACGCAAGATAAGTGTTTGGAAAAAAAACTAAATTTAAACAAACTATCCTGATATTCTTTCAAAAAAAAAAAATAATCATACTTCGTAACGTACATATATATGAGAGAAAACACAAACGGACATATCTTGCTCGTTCTAATTAAAATATTTATATACGTTTTCTATGCTAAAAAAAATTGTGTGCCTCTCCACAAAGGGATTCTCAATTTAAGTCTTCCAGTCAAATTATCAATATTAATTTATAAAACAATATTCTACAGAATACGTATACATTTTTCTAAGGGTAGTGTACAAGAGATATTATAACAAATATATTTAATTTTAGGTTTCAGGTTGTAACACTGCTGCATATAATACACACTCGATTACACGAGAGAGAGAGAGAGAGAGAGAGAGAGAGAGAGAGAGAATGATGTTGAGCATTTTGTTAGTGTTTAGTTTGTTGCAATATGAAGCTCTTACCAGTTAATTCTATTGTTTGTTTTTATTTTTCAAGTTGTCTTAGTGTGTGCGCGTGTAAATTAAAAGCTTATCATTACTAGTCAATATCGTCAGTCATATTTGCTCCATTATTCCATACCAATAAGAAAGGAAATAATTTTGTGTTGAATTTGTGCCCCCTCCCCCCCCCCCGCACGGTACAAAAAATTGATAAACATAACACTTATTTGAAAATAAAATGAAAGAAACTATCCTTGCATTGTTATAATTTATTCCTTCTTTTTTTCATCATGCGAAATTTATTAAAGAAAAAAATATATCCACGACCTCCGTATATGTAGCGGATGCCAGCTTGCTTATGCATCCTTACTGTAGTGTGTATCGCTTATGTCAAATAACAAAATCGCAAACGAGACGAAAATATCACCCGTTTGCTTGAAGGCACCTGCCATTCATGCATGATTAAGTCACAAGGCGCAAACTGACCAAGATTGTATTGTATCCAGGTTAACTATACGACGGTATGTCGCAAATAAAAATTATTATTTTAAAATACATTCACTGTGAGTGCAAATGATAATCTTTTCGCTAGCATGGGTTACAAAAGTATTATTAATCTTTTCGCTAGCATGGGTTACAAAAGTATTATTAACGAAAGTTATTGTTGTGTATACTATTTGCCCTGCAAACATCAATTATGATTTCACATGGCAAACAAATAGAATCCCGTTTTTTTTTTATAAACACAGCGAGCAATAAACGCCTTGCTTAAGCTTACCGACAGGATATCAAATACAAAGGTCATTTTATTACAAAGCAAACCAACCCTGGAAACTGACTTTGGTATCTTTTAAGTGTGCCGATTTTTTCCTATGAAGTCGGCCGACATAAGGAAACCAAGTTTTTTTTTTTTTTTTTTTTTTTTTTTTTTTTTTTTTTTTATAAAGTCGGCCGACATAAGGAAGCCAACATTTTCAAAATAAATTGAAACAATGGAACAGTTTTGAAAGCGACATAATCTATTCTAGTGCGTCGTGCACGCATATCGATATAAGGCTGAACAGTAATTATTTTCAGTAGTTTCATCTAAATGTTCCTTATCCATAGTTTATTGTGTTTTATTTTTCGACAACAAGAAGTTTGTACTTTGTCTTGTGGGGATAAATGTACGTCATTTCCGGCTGGCGTCCTCTATAGGTGGGAAATCGTAGCTAAGGGGAAGTAACAGCGATGTATACTTCTATTTCGAGTTAATTAAATTATTATTTCTTATTTACACTTGATCATTTTTTGTTCTTTTTGTGCGAGTATAACTACTTTTAATCATGTAATGCAAATCTGTTGTAAAAAATAAGTGTTGGAGTATGGCCGGTGACCTTTAAATACCATTCCAATTTTGCAAAACGAGAGCAGGGCCGCTCCGATGGTATAGGCGGACTAGGCGATCGCCTAAGTAACCAGGCCTTAAGGCGAACCAAATTAGACGAAAGTGATTTTTTACCCTTCAGGGGTTGGGGTGGGGTGGTGGTATTGTTGGCCTAGGGGTCCAAAACCCCTTGGGCTGGCCCGGAATAATTACATATTATTGGAAACTTATGGGATGTTAACGGTACTATTAAGCAGCCACTAAATGGGTGCGCTTAATATGTATTACAATCAGAGATCTCTGTTCACAACTCCAAGAGTTAAACTGACTAACTGAACATTTTATTTACTATGCTGGTTAATTTTTTTGAAAAAAGCAGAGGTAAATTGTTAGTCTATTGTCAGTGTTAGTCAGCATTAAAAGATCACACAGCATCAAAGGACCACATAGACAACATCAAAGGACCACGTGACATCAACGGACGACATAGACAGCATCAAAGGACCACATAGGCAGCTCAGAGCGTTCCGCAAACTTCGAGAATCGTCTGTCGATAATGACACAAAAATATATAACCATCTGTAAAAAAAAATTTGTGTTAAGGATTAACAGGGGAAAAAATACTTAATGGCTAATGGTACATGAGCTGTTGTACTCATGCTGGACGAGATCTGAGTCAATGCTCGTGCAAGCATTAAATTAACGCAAATAAGACCAGTGAAACTTCAAAGCTGGGAAGCAGCAATGGAATCTGAATTGCGTCAAACACAATAAGGATTTTTATGCGAATGGTATTTTATAGTTCATCCCTCGATATTAATGTCCAAACCAACATATCAATAAATTTTTCACATGCAATATGCTTAAATAAATAAATAAATCAAAATATTTGCATTTGCATTACTGTATGCTATATTTATTAAACATACAGGCTATTTTTTTTTTATTTTGTTTACATTTTGGATATTTTCTTTTGAAGTTTTTCTTTTTAAGTTTAAATTACATAATATGGAATAAATGTTATACATTTTTGTATGTTTGTTCCAACATCATTCGTAAAATTTGTGTCCGTTAATGTAATGTTATGTTAACTAAAATATGAGATAATGGAATATAATTATTTATCGGGATAATGAGCATAATCACAAAGTCACTAACAGCTTCTGCTGTGGGGTGGGTGGGGTGGGTGACGGGTAGTTATGTACTCAGGATATTTCTTTTTTTAAAACACAAATTTGAAACACTTATTAGTTCACATTGGCTATCAATTTTATTACTAGACTAACGATGCAAATATAGTTCATGAAGTTCAAATCCCTAAAATTTAAATATATTTGTTTGGTTCACCGTCCCCACACTGAATATGACAAAATAAAAATACTCGTCTATGCTTGAGTTTATATTTGTCCCATTTATTTGCAAGGATGTAGTTTAAACAATAACCTGACCGTCAACATGGCTAAACTTAAATGGAAGTCCACCAAAAGTTCACAAGGTCCATATCAACAGCATTTATAAAGTGTCAAATCTATTCTTTCATATTATATGGACTTAGCATACAGTAACTATAATCCATGACACTATCCGCGATGTTATATTGTAATTCATTTTAGACGAACACATCGTACAGTACTGCTATAACAATCGTCCAAGATATTAGCCACACTGTTATTTCGTAATTCCTTCAAGAGATGAAATATTGTAACGACCATCATGCAACTATCCACTCTGTTATGCTGAAATTCCTTCAAAAGAAATGCAACACACGGCAATATTTAGAAGGACCATCCGTGCCACTATCTACTGGGTTATATTTGTACTGTTGTGGGCATAATGCCATTTTCAGCACATGACATGGAGGAAAAGACGATGAAAACCCTGAGAAGAACCATCAAAGCTTTCTCACATAACCACGTTGCCGAGCTCGAGAATCGAACCCACGCGGACAGAGGTGATATGCGAGTGATCTGTATAGGCGAGCGCATTAGACTACCTGGCAAACCGTGTCATGCTGTAAATACTTCTTGAGAAATAACCTCAGAGGATTAAGTGAAATGTAATTAGATGTCGTGCATATGTTACAACAGTATTATCTAGACCAATATGAATTTTATTTTCTCCACATTAACATCTGCCAGTGATTGAACTACTGTATCTCCTTCCATACTGAACCTAGTATTTGTTTCTATTTGTCACAGACAGACAGAGAGAGAGAGAGAGAGAGAGAGAGAGAGAGAGAGAGAGAGAGAGTACATTCTTATTATAGCGAAATCTGTTGTATTAATGAAAGTCGGATAAACAAATAATAAAAAATAATATAACTTATCACCATAAACATACACTTTCATAATGGTGGAGTCAATTTGGGGGTTTGTCGTTTAAACCGTTATTCATGCATAAGTTGTAAATTACATCACTGACAATGACGTCATTATAAATAAATCGGATAAATGTCTGTCCTTTAAATCTATTAACCACTTTATTATTGAACATAAAAAGTTGTCTTGCTTTTTGTTGCTAGAACAATAGTGTCGCATACACATGCAGACAACATACATAGTAATCTTGTTTATCCAAACAAAGGAGACAGAGTCTGAACATGTATCAGTTTTCTGGAAAATTGCGATGTTATTTTATTTAAAAAAACTTGTTTTCTCTACTTTTGTGATAAAATTTTCTAATATATTTTAATGAATAAGTTTTAACAGATATCAGAAACCCCAGATATCTTAATACGATTTTGACAAAGGCAGTCCGCATCCAGATCCAGTTGTGAAAAGTCAGGAAAAAAAAAAGTTCGAGTATTTGTTATAACATTTATTTGCTTATTTGAACCTGTCAAGAAAGTTAATCCAAAATGATAGGCAAAATAACGTTTTATTAATTGGTATGCAGCTGCAGATACAGTATGTCAGTCTCATGCAGATATATGCGTGTGACGTAACACAGATAAATAGCAGTGACGTTAAAATGTCGGACAAAGAGAAACAATTCAGCTACGGAACAACGAGCATACTGTAAAGTCTGGGCGCCATTAGGTTACTCTCTGACTGATATCAAGACCTACCTGGATAAACTTTACAGATGTAATTCTCTGTCGTAAACTTAGATTTTGAAGTGTTGTCCTTTTAAAGATGATCGAAAATTCCATGCAAGATGCCCCACCGTTTGGAAAACTTTTGCGTGCAAATGTGAAACTGTAGCTGTTGTCAAAGAAACAACTGATGAAGTTTCTTGAAACGCCGTAGGTTGATGTACTTATTAAATCGCTCGAGGTTACAGGCACATAGATCCAACGACAGTTTTCCCCAAACGCAAGTAATATCAAGTCACGCGACGACTTTCGCGAGTTTTCTGCGGCGACTCATTGTTGAATCTGTGCCTGAGCTTTCAGCTCCACCGGTGAAATTGCAACAAATAGGTTCGAAAACAAAACAAGAATTTCAGCCGTGCTGTGTGGGTATTATGATCACTTAATCACCCAAGGAATTGCAACGGCAATGAACATGAAAATAAATGCTATCCCCAACAACATGGAAAAATACATGACTTGTTGGCTGGGTCACCAGCAGTTGCTCAATTACAGCCTGGAAAAACCCGTCAGCAACCTTGTCGCGGCAGGAAGTGAATGATTTACGATTACTCGTCGATATGGTGGCGCTGAACCTGGAACGTTTAAGTTACTTAGGCTCGAAGGAATCTTGCCCTACCAGTACGTGAGGGATACGTTTTCTGAAGCTCAGTTGCCACCGATTTAAGCCTTCTATTCGTCGATGTCCCGCGACGGCATTCCCCCCGACGACTACGAGCATGCCAACAGCGTCTGGTCCGTGTTTGGTTTTCGAAATCTCGGTGATTACCAACTCCTATATCTGCATAGGGATGTGTTTCTGCTCGCATGTGCCTTTGAAGCTTTTCGTTATTCAGCCATGTTTGAGTACCAGCTCGATTCCGCGCACTACTTTTCATTGTCAGGTATAGTTTGGGATGCGCTGCTGTCGAAAACCAAGGTCCAGTTCGAACTGCTCACTGCCATCGATTAACATTTGTTTGTCGAACCGCAGGAGTCTGACGTTTTATCAATAAAGTACAATGAAATCTCTGACAACACGAATTAACACAAGGAGTGCAAGAGTTACCCGAGCCCCCGCTCGATTCGATTTTTGTCACGCGTCTTTCATCGCTTCAGAATCGCCAAAAGACTGAAAAGCTACACATATCCATTCAAAATACAGTAACGTACCAATGTATAACTCTCGGACGGCCATGGCATGAATCTAATCCTGCGAATTAACCTTCATTTTCACCATAACGGTCATAATGTCTTTCTACATGACTCCATCAGGCGGAAGTAGCCGATTCTGCCACGGATGAAGAACACTTTGAAAGTAATTTCACAAAATAAAATGTTTAACTTGCCTTTTATTTCAGATTGAATCATGTGATAATTTTATATAAATTTTCTGAACAGAAATATCTTTTTAAAGTTAGGATAGTAAAAATGACGGTTGATGATGTCATCACACTTCCAATATTAAAGCCGAGACGGATGCTGGATTCGGTAGTATTAAAAGATACACAGACTCTGCTACGTGATCGGTACGAATATTAGACCCTTTCGCTTATTTACTGCAGGGTAGAATCTGGTGAAATAGGCTCCTGGGGCCACGCTTGCACTCCTTGTGTTAATTTAAAGTACCGATAAGGTGATTTCGTGTTGTCAGAGATTTCATCGTACTTTATTGATAAAACGTCAGACTCCTGTGGTCGAACGTGGTATTCACGGTTGGATTTCAATGGTGAGTTATCGCTACGCTCGTTCGAACAACCCACGCGTGGACGGATACAACCCTGCCCTCTCAAACAGTTATATCGTGTATATTAATACAAAAATACCTTTATGTGTAGCCGATGATGCAACTGATGCCTGTAGGCGAGTTCGCTTGGATCGATCCGCATACGTGGATGTCCACAAACACATCCGCGAGCACGACAGCAACAGCAACCATAGATACTTTCTCAAAGTCGACATGGAATACCCAGACGAATTTCATCAAGCCTACAATAATTATCCACTAGCCATGTAAGCGCTATCGATGCCCCACAACCGTTGTTCCGGTAACAGTATGTACTCGTGGACGATTCCGGGGGCAACTTCGTTGAATGTACCAATCTGGTTCCGAATCTGCATCGGAAATATAACTATGTCGTCCACGTATGAAACCTGTAGCTGTATGTGTCATTGGGACTGTGTGTGTCGCTGATTCATCGGGTGCTACGGTTTCGTTTGCGCGCGAGGATGAACATTCGGCTTAATACGGATCTGCGAACGGCCGCCATGAACGAATTTAAAAGACGTTTATCAAATTGACGAACAATGCAGTTTTTCTTGTCAGGGACAGTGACGAAGGTGAGAAATATTAAAACGGCTCATATACGACTCGATCAAGCATCGGTACGGTAACAACATCAAGATATTGTACACGGATACAGACTTGTTGATGACGCACACTTCTACCAATGCCGTCTAAGAGGACATGGGTGCACTAACAATGGTGGACGAAGTTGACACCAGAGACCACCCGACTGTTCAACAATGTCAACAAGAACGTTGAGGGGAAATTCAAAGACGAGCGCACGGGAAAGCCCATTGAGGAGTTCATAGGACCGCGGTCCAAAATTTATTCGATGGTGGTTTGCTCTGGTCTCCCTGGTAGAACCAAATGCCCTGGCAAAAACATCAAGAAAGCTTAAGGAGTTCTTTGGGTTGTGGTCGCAAAAGGTTTCAAGCAAAACATGTACGTCAAATATCTGCATCGACGACAACGAGAATTCACATGTGCGGCTAGTCTTATTCGGTTGAAGAAACATCGCACTGTGCAGATCGTTGCACTAACATAAGTATTCCCCGCTGGATACCAAGTGGTTGATTTTCACTCGCGGAATCATCACTTACGCTCATCGCTCAGAACGTTTGCTGGCGCTAATTCCTTATACATGGGAATGAATTGCCACTTGTTGATGAATATATGCATAAGAGTGGAGTTAACAGACCCTCGTATACACTGAAATATGATATTGTCAAGTTCTATATAGAAATTGATAGTTGGAATCACCTAATGTGCCAGTACTAACTAGAAGCCAGGTTGGAATCGACGTACATGCACACAAAACCTCCCGGTCGCTAGAAGTTGTAAAATCAAATGTTAAAACATCCCGGGATTGTTTGTACAATTGTTACGATGTAATTTTTAGGAATTTTTAGAAAGTATGAATTTTGGAGTTGTAATTGAATTCATATAATTTTAATAAAAGTATGATTTTGGTATTGCAATTTAAATTCACTTATGAAAGAAAATGATTGTTAGAATTTTTGTATTAACTGATTTTACAACAAAGCCATCAGTACTACATCTATATATTGTAAAACAAATAGATGCTATTATTCACTGTATATTGTGGTTCTACGCCAGCTTCATTATAAGACAACAGATGTATCTAATAAACCATATTCAGTACAAGCTATGATTTACGAAATCCAAGACATTGACGTAAACAAAAGCTAGTAAGGGTCTGAGTATACACGGAGCGGGTTCTGACCAAGTCAGGTATCATTGAAGCGTGAGGGTCATGCGTGATCGAAGGTTAAAGTGGAGCTGGAGATTGTAAGGCATGCCCTATTATGGTAAAGCGGACGTCTCGCTGAATAGAAATTACTATATGGCCTTAGGTCACAATTAATAGTTCCGGTTCAGTACCCACGAATGTAGTCCCAGTCTATTTTTAGATCATTTTTTCCTGTCTCCGTTTGGTGGTGATACAAGAGTTAGATTTAGGCATTCTTGGTACGGATTTAAAGGCAATTGTTTATTCTTTAGAATATGAGCTTATGGTGTGGTTGTCTGTGTGTATTTCGGCGACAGTGCACAGTGAGTAATAAGGCCTTGGTGATGATCCGGAAGTGAAATCTGTGTTCCATTGCATGGTGTTTTGTTTACAATTCAGCCTCTCAAAAATAAGCAGGTCAACCCTTGACAAGAACTTCACCGTGAAGTCATCTTTGAAGGTATTTTAGATTGACATATGATTTGTATTGATTGTCACACAGTGGAAAGTTCAGTACTGAGAAACAAATGTAGAGAATATATAGTAAAATTAATTGTGTTCTATGGCCTGTCAGTGCAGTATTTGAGTAAAGTTTAAACTGGTATAAAATCTTTATTATTAATGATAGACACATGAAATTTTAATATGTTATGTATAATGACTTTAAATATATAAGAATGAAATTAAAAATAAAAATTGATTTTTATTTTAAAAATTTTAATGAAAGTTTTAAAAAAATTAAAAAATAAAATTTTTCCACCAAAAATGCACATATATAATATTTATTGGAAATGATATTAAATGATATCAGCATGTATATAATCCTACACCATATACAAGATCAAATGATGGATATTTGTCAAATTTTATCAGAGAAAATATCTTTGTAAGTCAAAATGAGACCTTCATTTAAAATACATGAAGACAAAATTCTATTTTGTATTGTACCTTTAGGTCATTGAAACTATTTATTTGGGGTCCAAGCAGTTAATTTATGTGTTTATGATGGGGTGACTTCCTGAGTAACACATATCTGCTTGTATAGCTATCAGTAATTGTTTATAAACATAGTTATAGGGTATTTAGTGAGAGGACAGAGATGAAGACTTTATACTAGAACCTGCTCAAGTTCTCTACAAAATCATATTAAGCTGTCAGAGAATGAAATACAGGTCAAAGGGATAAAATATACTTTCCCCAGGTATATTTACCCTTGCATGTAAGAAAACAGCAAAAGGATGTAAGTTGAACACAGAATGCATTCCATTTTATTGTTCAGTTTCTTTAAGATATTGATTGATGTAGTGCGGCATTGTGGCCTAGATGATATTATGGGAATTCTAATGATCCATTTTGCTTTATGCATTATTAATTACTAATAATATTTGTTAACTGACACTCTAAAGATTACATAAGAAATATTCAAACAGATTATTTGAATTTAACTTTGTACAACTAATCTTAACATGGTTACATAGCTGACATGAACAAATATGCATATATTTTAGAATGTTTAGGATCAAAAGTTGACATTCAGTACATCATATAGGCTGACATAGTACCTATAGTGAACCTGTAAGGCTCAGTTCTGGCTGTGTGCACTTCAAATATCCAAGATGTTATTTTCATCATGAATATGCCTCTGTATGGTAACATATTTCAATTTAGTACTTTGACAGAGTGCGGTATTGCAGCATCAGCTGATATCTGATTCCATTGAATCATTGAGCTTAATAACTGGTAACCAACACTCTTAAAAATAGACTAAAAATGTTCAAACAGATCATTTGAATTATGTTTGCACATGTGATTTTAATAAGTACATTGCATATGTCCCACACATGCAAATGTCCATCCTTGTTTACAAGTTTTGGGGATCGGAATTTCACATTTGGTTGATGATATAGGATCTGTTGGTACCTATAGTTGATCTGTGTGGCCACATTTGGCTGTATTCACTCGCAATATCCAAAATTGTTATTTTCCTCATGAATAAGATTGCTTATAGTAATAAATTTTAATTTGGTACATTGTTATTTGACTTTCCAGTATACTGGTATGTACTAATGTTTGCACCAATGATCAAACCTCACCGTTCCAACATTGCCTTAAACTTGATGATACATACTCTACCTGATTAGTTATTTAACCTGTAAATGGCTAAATATGCTTGTAGAAACATCATCTATTTTTAGGATGCATTTATCACTTTAATACATGCCCATTGCTTCACATTTCTGAGTGTCACTCTGTAAAGTTTACTATTTTTTCCCATGTTTGCAACCTGAATGCTATTTTGAAATCACCATATCCAACACATTTTAATTTCATTTGCCTACATCTTACAGTTTTCTAGAATTAAGTGAAACATGTTATATATTTTCAGGTCTGGCCTGGTATCTGGAACAAAGTGTTAGAGTTGGATCAGTTTGGAAGCTCTCCAGTAGTCCGGTGGTGATAGCAAGGTCTCATAAAGGACATGTGCAGTTTACTGCTATAAGTGACCAAGATTAGTTCATATCAGCACACTGATATACAGCACCTCAAAGACATGGCTTAGATCTTCATGAGAGAGATTCGCACCATGGTTCAGTAAGGTGGAACCTCCCTGAAACTGTATTTTCCTATCACATTGTTGACTTTTGTAGTTATCGACATTAAAATGGAATGCATTTTTGCTATAAAACATGGTAGTGGTCCCACCAAAACTTTAAATTTGAGTGCACTATTAGTTATACAAACAACTGCCCAAGTACCTGACACAATAAATGTGGAACATAGCACCTGTCATTGTTTCTTTAGTGTGTACACCTATATGCATCTGGATAGGCATATTGCAATTTGCTGCCAAAATCACTGTGAGCTATCATGCTTCAGTACCCCTGGGAAAAATGTTATCAGTTGTACAGACCCAAACTACCATTTGTTTTAAATACCATTCATTAATCAACTTTGCTGCCTTAAATTTGTCAAAATGAATCTTATAACTTGTGTGAAAATTTATTTTTTTTTAAAAATTTAGTTTTTAAAATTTAAATGTGTATTTAAATTTTCATTAAAATTTAATATCTTATTATTTTTAAATTTCAAACATATTTTCAGACAGGCCTTATCATGTATTACATTTAGGTTTTTACTGCATTGAAAAATTTCTGTAATTAAGGAAGATATAGCAAATTTAGTTTTGGTTTCTCAAGAACACTTGGACCACAACTTGCACCCTGTGGAACACCACCACTACACACTTTCTGACAGCTGTCACATGTCTTGTTTGCAAGGAAATTCCAAAAGACTTCATGTTTAAAGTTGAAATAAGTGTGGCATGCAAGTATAAAAGTTTGACTAAAATTGGCCATACAAATTGGGCCTTTCAGGCCTTAGGTCACAATTAATAGTTCCGGTTCAGTACCCACGAATGTAGTCCCAGTCTATTTTTAGATCATTTTTCCTGTCTCCGTTTGGTGGTGATACAAGAGTTAGATTTAGGCATTCTTGGTACGGATTTAAAGGCAATTGTTTATTCTTTAGAATATGAGCTTATGGTGTGGTTGTCTGTGTGTATTTCGGCGACAGTGCACAGTGAGTAATAAGGCCTTGGTGATGATCTGGAAGTGAAATCTGTGTTCCATTGCATGGTGTTTTGTTTACAATTCAGCCTCTCAAAAATAAGCAGGTCAACCCTTGACAAGAACTTCACCGTGAAGTCATTTTTGAAGGTATTTTAGATTGACATATGATTTGTATTGATTGTCACACAGTGGAAAGTTCAGTACTGAGAAACAAATGTAGAGAATATATAGTAAAATTAATTGTGTTCTATGGCCATATATACCCTACGCTCACGGCTTAGACAGGACGGTCGCACATGACCAATGGGCGCACGCGACCTTAATTCTAAAGCCAAGTCAAGCTTAGACAGGAATTGCTGCCGTATACTTAGACCTTGACTTCCTGTTTCCGGGTAAGAGGAATGTAATTAGTTAGAGATTTTTCTTTGTAACACATTTAGAAATTATTTCATCTGCCTCTGGAAAGCTTGTAACATGTTATTATTATGATTACAATACAATATGAATTTTTATATATAGTGTTTCTTGGACTGTTTAAATGTATTTAGAATTTATGTTAATTTAGAATATTAAGCTTGGTTTTCGGATATGGTTCACTACCAATTTCATGCTACAAATAATTTATTTAGAAATAAAATACCTTCGAAATTACAGGAAATAATATTCTAGTTTAGAATTAAGATTTAATAAAATACATTGATTGAAAATAACTTTGGTATTAATTTGTAATATTTTACTCTTGAAGATTTTTGTTCTTTGGCAATTTATTTGGCTTTTAACTCTGAAATACGGAAATTATAGAATTGTGTGAAGTTGGTTAGCTCTAATTAAATGAAACATTTTTATTATATATTTTAAATGAATTGTGTGTAATTTGTCTTCTGTATCTAGTTGAGTTTGTTTGATTTTAATAAAGGAATTGCTGCCGTATACTTAGACCTTGACTTCCTGTTTTCCAGTTTGATCCAAGTACCTGTTCACACATATTAGCCATGTAACACCTATATCGTTAGTGACACCGCCGCTTAAGGAAGTCAGAATGACACATTTCTTTCTCTTTCTCTTTCAATCTGAGAGTCGTTCCATCTATAAATTGGGAAATGATGGTAGGACTTTATATACAATAAACTGACCATCAAAAATGGGTTAAATTACCCATTAACTGTGGGAAAAAGAATTATTAACATAACCTTTATCGTTAAAAAAAATGATAAAGTAATATTCATCGACAAATCCACCGCGATAAACATTCTCCGGCAATTATACGGAAACGACAATAATTCGACCGGCGAAAGAAAATCCCAGACTGATATTCAACAAAGTCGCGCTTGTCCGAGTAACAATTCTTAGGCAAAACCTACAACGATCTTTGACTGTACATAACACGGGCGTACTCAGTGTAGTTCCGGGGTCCCGAGTAGCCTAGTGGTCTAAAGCTCTCACCATTACGGATCACTGCCGTCTCTCTTCTGTCTGCATGGGTTCGAATCTCGGGCTCGGCCAATGTGGGTAAGTGAGAAAGCTTGCCAGTTGCTTCTCTTGGGTCGGTGGTTCTTTCCGTTTTTTCTTTTGTTGTTTTTTTTCGGGTTCTTCTTCCGCCATTGATACTGGCCGCATGTATAGCCTATCTTGTGCTGAAAAATGGCGTTAAATTCTACAACAACAAAATTAGTGTAGTTCAAGGTCAACCTGGAAGCACGCAGAGATATAAATATTCCTCGGGAATATATCTTCTATGATAGCATAGCAGTTGAACCAGTGAAGAAAGGTAATGGGTTAGAATCCTTCTATGCGGACAATCCTGGGTCAGCTACCGTGTTATGTCCTTGGACGCCTTTCCTTCAATTGCCTCGGCACTAAACAACCTACTTGTGTTGCTGTGCCATATAACACCAACACCCAACCAACAAATAAAACACAAACCACTTTAAGCATACTTCCCTTTCTTGACAAAGCCCGTGCACTTCTTGACTTTCTTGTATCTTATCTCCATCTCTCCTAATTCTTTTTTAGTATTACATATGTTACATTTGATTTCTTATGTCATTCATAAGAGAAAGAGTAGTAAATTTAATACAGTATTGAATTAAAAATATTGTCGGTTGTAGTAAAATTGACTATTGCGCAAGTTTTATGTGGTTGATTGTAGTTTAATGTTAACTGTTTGGTACAGTCATTTCTTTGTGCGGTTATTTATTCATTTACTCGTGTAAAATGGCTGTACCGTTAAATTTTTGTCCTGAATTCCCACTGTATATATTATTATTTCCCTTGTAAATACACTCTTCCTTTACGAATGCAGGAAGCAATCTTGTCGTGTTATCGTGTCGTATTGTTTGATATCATGATGTATTTGTTTGGTCGCAACAAGTATGCAGCTGACTTTAAAAAGCCCATAACCAGTGGCGTAGCTTGGGGAGGGGGGGGGGGGGGGACAGTTGTCCCCGGGCGCCATGTGCCAAGGGCGCCAAAACGAGGAAAATACAACAATTCGTTTTCTCAGATGCACTCGAAGGGGGTGCCAAGCTTATGTTTTGTCCCTGGGCGCTAAGTAAGGGGGCGCCAAGTTTATATTTTGTCCCCGAGCGCTAAGTACCCTCGCTACGCCACTGCCCATAACCCCCACCCCCACAAACCAAAGCAGACAAAACAATCGCAGTGAGTGTCACAAGAAAACATAATTTAATTATAAAGTTCACCACTACTAATCTTTACTCCTTTAATTGTATACCCAGTATATGCGGATCCAAGGTATGGGTAGACCAACAAGGTATGGGTTGCATTGTTTCAACGGGGGAAAAAAATCCCCTAAATTTGAAACACTCTGTATCAGCAAGAGGAGGACCTTAATTAAAACAATTACATAATGTGTGTGTGCGTGTGTGTGTGTGTGTGTGTGTAATAGGGCTCAAATATACTCGTCTTAGTGTTTAGTGTCACGATAAATCACCACTCATCTCATTTTACCAGTTAGCATTATCAGCAATAAAATGGCAATGGGTGTTTATGTGTTGACAAGTTTATTTTATAATGATATAAGTCATAATTTCTACGTGTCATATACCCTTTATTTTATAATTCTATAAGACATAATTTCTACTTGTCAGATACCCCTTATAAATGTTACTTGTTGGTACGCTCTGTAAATTATTTATATGGTCCGATCTTAGAACGCAAACCTGGTCAATATCACTCTGTTAAGTAGGTATTAATTAATTTTTTTTCTGGCAGTATCTGATCGTGCTGAATGGTGACATGAAATAAATTTTCCATTTAAAACACGTTAGGGCCTACGATTTTTTTTTTTTTTTTTTCTTTTTCTTGTTTTTGTTATTTTTAAGACAGTCCTTAGGATTATGTTGATATTGTGTTGTAACTTCGCTTCAGTCTCAGTCGTTTCAAACAAATTGCTCCCCTTTTGTATGCTAATGTCGTCTTTTGATAAACGTGACGAGACTGAAGATGGGCTGAAGATTAGTCAACATTACGTCAGCAATTAATCCAGTGACTAATGCCCTTATTCAAGGGGAAATAGGAATGTGAAAACAAAAAGGGTACCCTTTTAAACAATAGGGACTAACAAAAAGTTTTTATGATTTAAGAATCACTTTTGGAACTTTGGAAAAAATTTTGCGCGGAAAAATAAATAATATTGGCACGAAATGAGGACAGGAGAAGCCTCATTTAGTGTAAAGGAAATATCACATGTAGTAAACTGGGAATAAGATGCATCCAAATAGTTAAGGGAAACATAAAGAAAATAAATGAAATGTGGCTTCTTACACAAGATGCAACCTAGTTCTTTTTCCCAATAATTCACAACAAAAAAATATGAGAGACGTCTCACCAAAAGCATACATAAAAACAATAGGCTTTATTTTATTTTTAAGCGCAACCGTCTCTCATTCAAAATGATAATCTAACAAAAAATTTCAGAATTAAACATGGGGATGATAAGTGACATTTCCAATTAGCAAAAATTGTGTTCTTTTTTTTTTTTTTTTTTTTTTTTTTTT